>JADBJO010014960.1:25000-45592 GCA_016801955.1 Conus betulinus
TCAAGAGGCAACCCACCGGAGGAGACACTGCACTGCTGCCGAGTCACTTCGGTGGTGTTCAGTGACGCCTGTTCTGATCTAACATACGCAGGACACCACCTACTAAGCCCCCTACTGACGACAATAATTGCTTAGTCGCGGAGCCGGCGTGAGCGAGCTCTCCCCCCGAAGGGCTCCACCACGTCTGTCCAACGACAGCCCCCGTGGACTCGCCAATACCGGTGACCCCGACGGAACCAAACCAAGGCCACAGACGTGGAGAGGATATCGAAACTGAGGTCACCATTAGAGCAGGGCATGAAGGGCCACAGACTTGAGACTTTTTTTTTTTTTTAATGCTGATCGATGAGAATGAGGATGATTAAGATGATGCTACGGATTTCCATTTCGGTCTGAGACTACATGACAGGGCTGTACTCTACGCTTCCTTTCATAATATATCCCGGCGTCAACCAGGCCCGAGAGATACAGGCACCTGCAGTGTTGGTCAGGAAATTTTGAGCAACACTCAGAAACGCATCCATTAAGTGGATGAAACTCGACTGTGTGGTCCCAGTCTTCCCAACTGAGCCCGTAGCAAACTCAACTCTGGGTAGGAGCCGGTTGGGGCAGAAAAACCCACATGACTCTGATTGGATTCAAACCCACGACCTCGCAGCCGGGAGTCCGCGACACTAACCACTTCGGTACAGTAAGTTTCGTAAATGGTCTGATAACACTGTGGTCTACTTCATGCCCCACCTCAGATTGGCAATACATAGTCAAATTTTCCATCAGGTATAACAGGTTTTCAACACTCAGTGAATCAATTTACTTAATGCGCCCTCGTATAGAGATTTTTCAGTCTCTGTCAGAAAGTGTTCTGTGTGAAATACAACTAAACACGCACAATTCATTTCTTTCACAGACTATATCTACCCTTCCATATTCACTCCAGCCCGTTGCTACAAACACACTGCAGCTTCTCTTAATTTGCTCACAGAATCATAGCACGCACACATTCTTGTCATGCGATCCTCAAATGTACTGTGAGAAATTCACATACTCTCTGTTTTGTGTCTTTGTCAACCAGACTGGCCAGCAGGACCCTGACAAGGTTCTTCATGAGAAAGCAACCACCACTAACTATGCCATGTTTAGATGTGACGACACTGTTACACTGCAACACACGCTGGTCTGTGATTTTCGTCAGGATTGTTCAGACAACAGTGACGAGGCATTTTGCGAACATCCCCAAAGACATGGATTTCTATGCTGTAATGGTCAGTATGTATTATTCAGCCAACGTTGCAATGACGTTTCAGACTGTGTGGACGATTCTGATGAGATGGATTGTCCTGAAGACTTACGAAATCCATGTCCCTATTGCCTTCAGTTCAGACATAAACAAGAAAAGCAACGGTTTTACATCAATCTTGATGGCACTGAGTATTTTTACCCGCAGATGATGCAAACCAACGACCCCTGTCCAGAAGGTCATTTTCAATGCAAAGCAGAGTCGTTGAACTGTCTTCCTATCTACACTAGGTGCAACAAATTATCAGACTGCACTTACGGGGAGGATGAACAAAACTGTGACAAAGTGAGGTGTGATGGACTCTACCAATGTCGGTCCTCCACAGTATGTGTTCTTGCAGATCATCTCTGTGATGGCTGGGGCCAGTGTCCCCAGAGAGACGATGAACTGATGTGTGACCTGACCTGTCCTCAAGTTTGCCTATGTCAAGGTCACACCTTCCTATGTCATAGCCAATTTCCTACTGAGTTTTTCCCTCACCTTCGATATCTCGATGCCACAAGTTTAAACTTGTCGCTGAGTGATTTTGCTCAAAGTGTCTATCTTATCCACCTCACTTTGTCTTTTCGTTCTATTGTCATTTGTCCCATACAGAGTTTAGCAATCTCCAGTATCTAGACATAGCCAATAATAAAATTGAAACCATTGATGTGTCTTTTCTGGAGGATCTGCATAATTTACAATTTTTGAAACTAAGTAACAATCCTATCTTCCAGGTCGTAAATATCAATCGAAAGCACGTGCTTTATGCCCTTATAGAATTAGACCTGTCTAGAACTCACATCAAAACGGTAAGCAGTGCGTTGTCTGTATGTCTATCTTACGTTGAGTTCTTAAACTTCTCCGTTTCTGCCATTGAAACTATTGGGGCTTTAGGCTTTAAAAATGCCCGACGAATGGCTGAACTGGATATACACGGAAATCCAATCACCAACTTTCCTGTGGATTTATTTTCAAGGTCAACCGATTTAGACACAATCTCTTCATCAAACTACAGATTGTGCTGTCAAAATGTACTTCCTAAAATCCCAGACAGACAAATGTTTAGCACCTCATACTGTTTAGCACCTCATACTGCATTTCCTTCGTGTGCAACATTGATACCAACGAAACTGTACAGGGTTTTATTTTGGTTGCTTTGCACGTCTGCCACGTCAGGAAGTTTGCTTTGCTCCATCCTCTCATTAGCTGTCAAAGGCGAGTTTAGCCATAATTTCATGATGACCATTGCGCATCTGCACTTTGCTCATATTTGTATGGGATGTCATCTCAGTGTCGTTTTGGCGGCAGACAGCTGGTTTCATGATGTTTATATGCAAACAGAACAGGCATGGACCCACAGTGTAACTTGCAAGGTGGCTGGTTTTCTCTTCTCTCCATTCTGTCTAGTGAAGTATTAGCAATGATAATATGGTTCATTACTGTGGATCACTGTATCGTTCTTTGTTTTCGTGAACCATTATGGAATGTCACTAAACATGTAACAGCTGGAGCCTGCACTCTGACGTGGTGTGTGGGACTTTTGTTGTCGGTCGCACCGTTTCTTCCTGGTCTGTCTCACTGGGGCCTGTCTGGTCAGTCTGGTCTGTGTCGTCTGGCTTTACATGATCACCATGGTCCTGATTAACACTTCAGATGGTTCACAGTGACTGTGGTTCTCAATTTCACTCTGTCTGTAATGACTGTGGCTGGTCAAGTTATTGTCTACAGTCGAACACCAACGTACAGAATGGCGCTTGAGCCCACACAAAAAGATGCTATCATTCTTCAGTGCCTTGGTGGGGAAGCTGGTCTTCACAGATGCTGTCTGCTGGCTTCTGTTTGGACTGGTCACCATGATGGATCTACACGGTGTTTCTGTTTCTAAGAAAATCTACGGTGGGTTGGTTGTCTTCACGTTGCCTCTGAAGTCGGCTCTCAGCCCACTTTTGCATATGTGGACTGTGGCTACACACCGACAACAACTGGCGAAGGAAAAGAAGTTGTTAGAGATGTTGAGAATAAGGCTGGCCCAGACATCAAACAAAAAGCTAGTATGTAACAAACAACAGCTGTAGTTATATGAGTGTATGTCACGTCAAATTGGCAAACTCTGAGCATTTGTTCCACAACAATACCTGAAGGATACTGACAGTTCAAAAAAAAGAAAGAAAGAAAAAAAAAAAAAAAAAAAAAAATAAAACGTCTGAAATAAATGTCATTGACACTTGTGTTTCACTTGTTTTTTCACTGAGGGAAAGCAAATAATACGATGTTCATTTTCATACAATTGACATTTTCAATCATTGGGGATATATACATATATATATGTATGGTCATACAATCTACAGGACAGAAATTTCATATCTCAGAGTATGAAATCCGTCATCTAAATTATGATTGCGTCTCTCTCTCTCTCTCTCTCTCTCTCTCTCTCTCTCTCTCTCTCTCTCTCTCAGTGTTTTGTTTTCCCCCTTTTTACAAACAAAAAAGAGCGGGTGGTAAGCTCTTTGCAGCAGAAGTGGTGGAGGAGAGTGTAAGAACAGGCTACAGAAAACCTGTAGACTTCACCGGCACTACGCTGCATGCAGTGTGTCGGCAGGAGTGTGTCGGGGTCTCCAGCGCCCACCAGATAGCAGTGTTGCTGCTGATGCTGTCTATCCGGCCCGCACACAGGAAGTCGTGTATGTACATATATTCAAGGAAACTCGCGCACACGTGTACATACGAGCGCACGCACACGCACACAAACACACACACACACACACACACACACACACACACACACACACACACACACACACACACACTCACACAGGAGTCTTGTATTTTGTATTTTCTGTCACAGGCAGCAGCATATATAATCTGCTCACCGCTAACCTCAACGGGCCAGTGATGTGGATGGATTCAGCACGCTAACCGATCGACTTCTTTTGTTTTTTTTTCTCTCATGTTCCCTGTCCTGTCTGTGCCCTTCTCCCATGCCACTCATTTCAGCGCCTCCAGAGAACAGCCACACCCACCACGTCACAGTAGCCACTCCGGCAATTCACAAGCAACAATGAATGTCCAAGAGGAAACCCACCAGAGCAGACGTGGCGCTGTGGCCGAGTCGCTTCGGTGCTCTTCAGTGGGTTTCTGTTCTTAGCACTTACCAAACTGTGGGATGTAATGGTAAGCAAAGAATACATTTCTAGGCAAACACCAGATTATTTGGCTGTCAGGTTTCAGTGGGGAGAGCATTCCAAGAGCAGATCGCATTGGTTGAAAATGTGACATGAAAGCTAATTTCCCATTCTCGGGTTTCCCGCTTCCCAATCCCATCCCCTTTCTCCCCTTTCCCCCACTCTGACACTGCCAATCATCTCTGTACACTAGAAACACACAAACACATACACTCACACACGCACACACACGCACACACACACAGTTAGTTGTATAATCATGATATGCTACTGTGATTGTGATCGTCGATAATCCTTGCGTAGCATCAAATCCCCTTCAATGTCGTTCTTAAGAATACCTTGGATATTGTCCACTTTCTTTGCCAGTTATTTTTCAAATCTGGCAACATATCTCTTATGGAAATTTCTGATTGCACCCGCAGTGAGCTGTTTGACTTACAATCATCAGTTTTCTCACCAATGTCCAAGTCGTGCTCAGTTTTGACAGTTTTTGCATGTTGCTAAGGACAGAGTTGAGTAGTTTCAGGTGTTTGATGTTCCATTCATGTTCATCTTCACCTTGATTATCACATACAATGTCTGATTCAAGACTTTTCTCAGAGAGTAAGGTCACTGACTGTTCTTCAACGTCGCTCTGGCTCATGTTGATTTGATAGTCGTCGCTATCCTTCATGAGTTTGTTGAATAAGAGAGAGAAAGTAGTTTTCAGATTTAAGAATTCAGTACTAGTATCATTAATTCTGCCGTCGTTGTAAAATAAATTGGATGGGGTGGATAAAAATAAGCTGGATAACGAGAATAAATCTTCATTTGCCTTTTTCTGCTGAGTTCTATACATTTCTGCCCTCTCCTTGTCTCTTGTCACCTGCAACAGGCATTTACACCTGAAACATCACCTTGGTTTCCAACTTGCTTGGAGGGTGGGTGGGTAGGTGGGGGGGATCGGCCAGTAGTTGTCAACCTGAGAACAATGGTCGTTTGATTTCCCCTCTCTTCAGCTTTGAACGATGAAAGAGCCATTTCTTGAAGCACAGAGTTCAGCCAGCTTTCGAGGGACATGACAGGCCATCACCAGGCATGATCACTGATTAACTTGACCCAAACATAGATCACAACATCATGCTGGCTCGTCCGTGGCACTCATTCGGAATTCCAGCCACAGCACTTTTATTTTCTTAGTCATACATGAAGGAAAGAGATCACGTTGTCTCTGTTCTAGGATCTGAGTCAAAGCCTCCTCCCACCCCTCCTCTCTTGAGTATGGCATCCCTCATTAATCTGTCTTGGGACCTGTGTTGTTTATTCTTTATAATCAATCCACTTTCTCACATCATCGACTCTAACTCAGCCTCCCATCATGTTTATGCCAATGACACAACCTGTACAAGTCAAGTCTGACACTGATGAAATTGCACTGGTTCTTTAGCCACCTCCATATGACCTTGTGGCCATGAAGATAAACAACAGACCTCCAGAACAAATAGTAGTTTAATGAGGAAAAATCAGAGGCATTATCAGTAGACTTCTCACCCATTTCCATCTCTTATCCGTCCTCTTTCAGTATCAGTCAAAATAAAGTAAGAGTTTCCGAGTTCATTCGTAATCTAAGTGTCATTTTCAACGAAACTTTGTCCATGAGAGCTCAGATAAATTGAGTATTTCAGAGTGGTTTTCTTGGGGAAAAAAAATCGCCACTGATGACAGAGTCAACTGAAACACTCGCATTTTGTCTTCTGTCCCACTATTGATCTAGACCATGAAAATGCTCTTTTGGTTGGTCTTCCACAAAGGTGCGTGAAAAAAAAAGATTGACAGTTATGAATTGTGTGGCTGCCTGGTCTCCAGATCATCGAAGCGTGACTGTTTCACCCCTCTGCTGTCTGAGTCACACCGGTTGCCCGCATCTCGAGGGATTGAGCACCAAAACCGCCACTGTCTGTTTGAATATCATTTCAGACACTGTGCCTCCACATGTCAGCGGACTTCACGACTTGGACACTCTATATATGGGTCCTTCCATTCTTCTGGTGGTACTTGCAGCTTTCACATCTTTACCTGCTGACAGAAACTTTTGAGAGAGAGCATGCCTTTCCGTGCTAAGGCTTTGTGATCTGGAATAGCTTGCCAATCTCTGTCCATCATGCTGAACCTCTTTTTTTCATATAATCTAAAACTAAAATCACATCTGTTCCCTATTTTGTACAGCTAATCACCCCAGTACAAACCCAGATCCTTTTAAGTCAGCCTCTGTGTCTGTGGGAGGAGATGGAGAGGATGACACAGATTGAGGGGGGGGGGGGGGGGGAGGGAAGGAGAGAGGGGAAGGGGAGGGGAAAGGGTGTTGAGGTTGGGGAAAATAAGGCTATTGAAGGATAAGCTTCCATGGCGGTGGCTGCTGTATTTGTGCGTGCATGCGTGCGTGCGTGCGTGCATGTGTGCGTTTGTGTGTGTGTGTGTGTGTGTGTGTTCACGCGCGCGTGAAACCAGACATTTCGTTGGTCGAGTCAATAGGACTATATTTTTTTCCATTGGACATGCTGACCTAAATCTTCTATGTAAGCGACATGAGCTCTGTTGAGAAAGAGCGTTGATGTTGTTGTCGTTGGTATACTTTTATGACAATCATCAGTATAATATCATATAGAAATAACTGATCATTGTTCAAACGTTGCTTTTGGAATGTATCTATTATTTTCGCCACAAAAAATGTCCCTTCAGATACCTCAACCGAGTTTCTTCAGTCTCCTTTTCACGGAAATACCCTGTGTATTTTTGTGCAGAAAAGAAGGTGCAACAATAGTGAATGCATTGAATTGTATGTGACACTTCCATATTTGTTTCTGGTTTGCTTGTTCGTATTTTTGCATGCTTATTGTACAAATAGTCATGAGCATTCCTTCAGTCAAGCTACTAAAATAATTTCTGATGCATTTACAGGTACAAGAAGATCAATATCATTTGAACTTGCCATACTTGTGCATTACTGTGCCTAATGTACTGCATTTGTCATGAGTGAGAAAATATCTACTGTGGGATCAACTTTAGTCGGTTTAAGTATCAACGTACATTTGGAGGGTTTTTTTTTTTTTACTTTCTTTCTCATTATTTTTATCATTCTTCTTCTTCTTCTTCTTCTTCTTCTTCTTCTTGTTCTTCTTCATTTCATCATTATTATCATCGTTACTATCATTATTACCAGTATTTTATCATTATATTCATTACTGTTGTTATTGTGTATGTTCTGTAACCACAAGTCTTCTATGATATAGTGCAACATATTTTGCTATTACTTAATGTCAATGTCCATTACTGTCTATTACATGTAGGACAATACATTAGGTAAATACTCTAACTAGCTGTGTACTTGAGACAGTTGGGAATGCTCATACAGCGAAATTAACACCCAGCTGTTCGCTTCTCCTCAGTAAAATACAAGTGAAAAAAACCGTCAATGACATTTCATCCCAGCTGCGTCTTAAAACGGCCGGCACGTCGGTATCCTTAACTTCAGGGATTGTTGTGGGGAAAACATTCCTTAGACTACTTAATTTACATGACATGCACTCATACATATACACTTATACTTTGTTACACGCACGCTTTTTGTTTGCTGTCTGGGCAAGCCTTAATCTCAACACCCCTATCAACTTCTCTTCCTTGGCTAGTTGTTGTCGGTGTGTGGCCACAGTCCACATGTGCAAAAGTGGGCTGAGAGCCGACTTCAGAGGCAACATGAAGACAACCAACCCACCGTAGATCTTCCTGGAAACAGAAACACTGTGTAGATCCATCATGGTGACCAGTCCAAACGGAAGCCAGCAGACAGCATCTGTGAAGACCAGCTTCCCCACCAAGGGCACTGAAGAATGATAGCATCTTTTGTGTGGGCTCAAGCGCCATTTGTCTGTACGTTGGTGTTCGACTGTAGACAATAACTTGACCAGCCACAGTCATTATAGACAGAGTGAAATTGAGAACCACAGTCACTGTGAACCATCTGAAGTGTTGATCAGGACCATGGTGATCATGTAAAGCCAGACGACACAGACCAGACTGACCAGACAGGCCCCAGTGAGACAGACCAGGAAGAAACGGTACGACCGACAACAAAAGTCCCACACACCACGTCAGAGTGCAGGCTTCAGCTGTTACATGTTTAGGGACATTCCATAATGGTTCACGAAAACAAAGAACGATACAGTGATCCACAGTAATGAACCATATTATCATTGCCGATACTTCAGTGGACAGAATGGAGAGAAAACCAGCCACCTTGCAAGTTACACTGTGGGTCCATGCCTGTTCTGTTTGCATATAAACATCATGAAACCAGCTGTCTGCCGCCAAAACGACACTGAGATGACATCCCATACAAATATGAGCAAAGTGCAGATGCGGAATGGTCATCAAGAAATTATGGCTAAAGTCGCCGTTGATGGCTAATGAGAGGATGGAGCAAAGCAAACTTCCTGACGTGGCAGACATGCAAAGCAACCAAAATAAAACCCTGTACAGTTTCGTTGGTATCAATGTTGCACACGAAGGAAATGCAGTATGAGGTGCTAAACATTTTGTCTGTCTGGGATTTTTAGGAAGTACATTTTGACAGCACAATCTGTAGTTTGATGAAGAGATTGTGCCTAAATCATTTGACCTTGAAAATAAATCCACAGGAAAGTTGGTGATTGGATTTCCGTGTATATCCAGTTCAGCCATTCGTCGGGCATTTTTAAAGCCTAAAGCCCCAATAGTTTCAATGCAAAAAGAAACGGAGAAGTTTAAGAACTCCACGTACGATAGACATACAGACAACGCACTGCTTAAAGTTTTGATGCGAGTTCTAGACAGGTCTAATTCTATAAGGGCATAAAGCACGTGCTTTCGATTGATATTTACGACCTGGAGAGATAGGATTGTTACTTAGTTTCAAAAATTGTAAATTATGCAGCTCCTCCAGAAAAGACATATCAATAGTTTCGATTTTATTATTGGCTATGTCTAGATACTGCAGATTGCTAAACTCTGTATGGGACATATTGAAAATAGAACAAAAAGACAAAGTGAGGTGGATAAGATAGGCACTTTGAGCAAAATCACTCAGCGACAAGTTTGAACCTGTAGCATCGAGATATCGAAGGTGAGGGAAAAGTTCAGTAGGAAATTGGCCATGACATAGGAAGGTATGACCTTGACATAGACAAACTTGAGGACAGGTCAGGTCACACATCAGTTCATCGTCTCTCTGGGGACACTGGCCCAGCCATCACAGAGATGATCTGCAAGAACACATACTGTGGAGGACCGACATTGGTAGAGTCCATCACACCTCACTTTGTCACAGTTTTGTTCATCCTCCCCGTAAGTGCAGTCAGATAATTTGTTGCACCGAGTGTAGATAGGAAGACAGTTCAACGACTCTGCTTTGCATTGAAAATGACCTTCTGGACAGGGGTCGTTGCTTTTCATCATCCGTGGGGGAAAAATACCCAGTGCCGTCAAGATTGATGTAAAACCGTTGCTTTTCTTGTTCATGTCGGAAGTGAAGGCAATAGGGACATGGATTCAATGAATCCTCATGACAATGCATCTCATCAGAATCATCCACACAGTCTGATAATTCATTGCAACGTTGGCTGAATAATACATACTGACCATTAGAACATAGAAATCCGTGTCTTTGGGGGTGTTCACAAAATGCCTCGTCACTGTTGTCTGAACAATCCTGACGAAAATCACAGACCAGCGTGTGTTGCAGTGTAATAGTGTCGTCACATTTAAACATGGCATAGTTGGTGGTGGTTGGTTTCTCATGAAGAACCTTGTCAGGGTCCTGCTGGCCAGTCTGGTTGACAAAGGCACAAAACAGAGAGTATGTGAATTTTCTCACAGTACGTTTGAGGATCGCATGACAAGAATGTGTGCGTGCTATGATTCTGTGAGCAAATTAAGAGAAGCTGCAGCGTGTTTGTAGCAACTGGCTGGAGTGAATATGGAGGGGTAGATATAGTCTGTGAAAGAAATGAATTGTGCGTGTTTAGTTGTATTTCACACAGAACACTTTCTGACAGAGACTGAAAAATCTCTTTACGAGGGCGCATTAAGTAAATTGATTTACTGAGTGTTGAAAACCTGTTATACCTTGATGGAAAATTTTGACTATGTATTGCAAATCTGAGGTGGGACATGAAGTAGACCACAGTGTTATCAGACCATTTACGAAACTTACTGTACATAAATGGCCCTTCAGTCCATCCTGACTTGAAACCAAATGCTACGTTAAAATAGTGAATTTTTCCAAAGATGGCAAGTGAATCTTCTTGTTCCTGTCTTGTTTTTTAACGAAGCCAATGTTCCCCCAATCGCCCGACATTCAAAATTAAAAAACGGAACATGTCTTGTGGCTTCCAGCATGAGTAATTTAAAACACTTGTTGTGTGATGCCACTAATCCCCGGCATCCATGGCTGCTGAAAGGACAGTTTCCCGTCTCATCACGTCCGTCCTCACACTCGTGCTTTTGATTGCAGTACAGGTGGTCACGAAATTTAGGGTAATGAAGGACTGAGCAGTTGAACAAATCGTTAGACAGTGTCTGTGGTTTATCATTCACAGACACAATTCCAAAATACACTTTGAGCAATGCATAAATGCCTTCTATAAAAATGAAACCCGATTTTAACATGTTGGGCAACAAAGACAGATGCTGGAGAAAAACAGTTAATGCACACGTCTGCAACTCGTAGATGAGATGAGTTTGGGATTATGTAATATAAACTAAATATTCCTGATTTCATGTTTTCAGAACAGTGGTGAAGCTTGTATGCCTGATGAATACTAAACATAATAGCACTTCTGGAGGGTAAGGTTAACGCCTCACGGATAAAGAAATATTCCTCTGGTAAATAGGGTACTGTGATGTACAGGCTATGTTCAGACACGTGTTGTATGACTAAATTATGGCTCTTTATTACTTTGATGATAATTTGAACTTCAGGATAGTTTGTGTTTGATATTTCAAAATATCTACTATCGAAGTGAAAGAATATTTCTTCATTTGTATGAAAATTGCATTCAATAAAGTTTATCTTTCCCCTCTGAACATATTCTTGTGGACCATGTGCTAGAATCACACCAGTATGACAGTCGTCGTAACTGCACGCGTACAATCCACCCAGGTAGCACGTGCACTCGAAGTTTACAGACCATAATACCACCACACATTCCCAAGAACGCAAAGGATTTCGCCAGTTCTGTATTTCTGTCTGGGTAACATGAAGATACATTGTGGTATAGCGTTTGTGACATTTTGGCTGTTTTGGCTTAGTAAGTAATCTATGCCCGGACACGTATTACTGATATTCACAGATGCAGGTACAGTGTTCATGATGATAGTTTTTCCACATAGAACGAGGATGTCTTCTGGTAGGACAAAATGTGTTAGTGAGAGTGTGTGAGAGAGAGAGGAAAGAGAGAGAGAGAGAGAGAGAGAGAGAGAGAGAGAGAGAGAGAGAGTGTGTGTGTGTGTGTGTGTGTGTGTGTGTGTGTGTGTGTGTGTGTGTGTGTGTGTGTGTGTGTGTGTGTGTGTGTGTGCCTGTGTGTGTCTGTGTCTATGTGTGTGCGTGCATGTGTGCATGCGTGCGTGCGTGCGTGCGTGCGTGCATGCGTGCATGCGTGCGTGCGTGCGTGTGTGTGTGTGTGTGTGTGTGTGTGTGTGTGTGTGTGTGTGTGTGTGTGTGTGTTGCTGCTTTCTTGTGGTTTCACGTGCTTGATTCACCATAAATGACAAACTCAAGTCAGGATGCTTAATTTGCCGCTTCTGTGTGGTTTCAGCTGTTTCATTCATCATGAAAAATAAACTCCTACTCAGTTATGTATTAGACAATGTGTGTATCTATATGACTAACCTTTGTTCTGTATTTTAGTAAGATGTTTATCTATATCTGTTCCCCTGCTCCAAAAAATGGCATTAAATGGTCTAACGCTGATGAAATCCAAGTTGAAACTTTTCGCGTAATACATCATCAAACATATCTTTTATCAATATGTAGCCAGGTGCTAACGGCTGGTTACAACAATGTAGGGGGTGGGGGGATGTAGCCAGGTGCCAACGGCTGGTTATAACAATGTAGAGGGTGAGGGGGGGGGGGGGGGGGGGATGTAGCCAGGTGCTAATGGCTGGTTATAACAAAGTGGGGGGAGGGGGGGGGGAATATAGCCTTGATGATGAATCTCATGTGTGTGTGTGTGTGTGTGTGTGTGTGTGTGTGTGTGTGTGTGTGTTGTGTGTGTGTGTGTGTGTGTGTGTGTGTGTGTGTGTGTGTGTGTGTGTGTGTGTGTGTGAACTCTTTGAAATACAAATATCTCAGAACCTACATAGTTGTAAATACGTTACTGAAGTCACAAAAATGACTGTGTTTTATTCGTTACAATCGTACTGGGCCGAGAGAACTCTATATTTTCTGTAAAACTGGCATTTTGCACAATTAATTTGTGGTGCCATTTTCAATTGTCCGTCGAACAAACCTTTGAATAATTCTTGATTTCACAAACATTATGAGAGAAACCAAAGAATCAAAAAGGCACATTTAAAGTAAAGTCCATAGGCTCTCATTTCGTATATCGCATGCCTAGGATCTTTTCCGAACAGGCTTGCGACTATACGAAATGACAGACGGCGCCGGTTCCCTTGAGCTAGTCGCCTTCTTTGTTCATTGTCGGAGTTTTGATCTAAAATGTCGTTTTAACGAAATTCAGACTTCCCAATCGAGATCTTGCTAATGACTCCATTCCTGTGACAAATACAACTGAAATTTACAGAAACCTTACTGTGATCCTGTTCTACTAGCAGCAAAAGGAATGATGACACATTACACGTAGCCCTGTTCTACAGTCAGCAAAGAGACTGATGATACTTTACTGTAGTCCTGTTCTACTGTCACCAAAGGGAATAATGATACCTTACTGTGGCCCTGTTCTACTGTCAGCAGAGGAAATAATAATACCTTAATGTTGCCATGTTCTACTGTGAGCAAATGGAATGATAGTACCTTACTGTGGCCCTATTGAAGTCAGCAAAGGGAATGATAATGCCTCACTCTTGCCCTTTTCTACTGTAAGCAGAGGGAATGATGATACCTTACTGTGGCCCTGTTCTATGTCAGCAAAAGGAAATGATGATACTGTAATGAAGCCGTGTGGCTAATGTCAGCGAAGGGAATGATAATACCTGTAGCCCCGTTCACTGTCAGCATAGGGAACGATAATACCTGTAGCCCCGTTCTACTGTCAGCATAGAGAATGATAATACCTTACTATAGCCCTGTTCTACTGTCAGCAAAGGAAACAATAATATCTTACTGGGGCCATGTTCTACTGTCAGCAAAGGAAATGATAATACCTTACTGGTAGCCCTGTTCTACTGTCAGCAAAGGAATGATAATACCTCACTGTAGCCCTATTCTACTGTCAACAGAAGGATAATATAAATGATTCTGTGGCCTGTACTACTCGTACTGTCCTATTCACTGTCAAAGGGAATGATAATACCTACGTGTAACTGTGATCTACCTTGTCAGCAGAAGGAATGATAACACCTTACTGTAACTGTGTTCTATGTCATCACAGAGAATGATAATACCTGACTATTGTTCCCGTACTGTTAAATGATAATCTATTGTCATGCCGAGTCAAAGAGGGAATGATAATACCTTTACTGTGGCCCTGTTCACTGTCCAGCAAAGGAATGATAATACCTGACATGTGGCCCTGTTCTACTGTCAGCAGGGAATGATAATACCCAAAGGGAATGATAATACCTTACAGCCCTGTTCTATTCCCGTCAGCAAAGGGAATGCTGGACTGTGTCCTGTTCAGCAAACGGAATCTTAATAACCTCCCTGTGCGCTGTTAGTTTACTGGTCGCAAAACAAATTAGCTCACTTGGCCCCTGTTCTACTGTTCCAAAAATGATACGCTTTACTATCCCCGTTTCTAACTGTCAGCAAAGGAATGATAATAACCTTACTAAGCCCTGTTCTACTGTCATCAAAGGGAAGGATAATCCTTACCTGTTGCCCTGTTCTCTGTCCACAAAGGGAATGATAATCCTGACTGTGGCCCTGTTCTACTGTCAGCAGAGAGAATGGATCCCTTCCATCCCCCTATCTGCTGTTCAGCCTACACATACTAATGCTCAGTCCTATTCGACTGTCAATTAAATAGGACCCCCCCCCCCCCCCCCCCACCCCCCCCACTTGTCTCCCCCCCCGATATTACAAGTAAACAACTTAGACCCCATTTCCATCCCCCCAGAAAAAATACCCCTATAGATCAACGTCTTTAACCTTCCCCCCCCCCCCCACCCCCCCCAATAAAATACGAAATATAATAAATAAACGATAAAACTGTAATCATGCGACACATTTTCCCAAGTTCATTTCTATACCGCTAGAGTCTCACATAATGTCCACTTCCTTGAACAAGAAAAGGGTATAATAATTATCCTACAGTATCGTATGTAGGAGAGTGAGAAGCCTTGGTGATAGTGTTTTTCACTTTGTAGATTATTACATACAGATCCCTATTGTGAAATGCGCTCAGGTTTAACAGTTTTCAACTTTTTAATTTTGTCCCTTTTTTTTATTAGCAACGCAGCAGTTGACCTCAAGAAGATAGGCGGAGACAGTGGTGCCATAACAGAGCTGTCACCTCGCTTAAATCATTTTCTATATAATATATTTATTTTCAAAAAATGTCGTGAAAGTTGTTTACCATGACATATATATAAGCATCCTGACACATGGATTGATCACTTTTTTATAATGACACTTTACTGAAGTATAGCGCTGCATACTTGTTTTAAAATCTTCAAGCACAAATGTTGTAAAGAAAGAAAGAAATACACATGAACTTTTTGAAAATGGACAGTTATTGAAAACCTATGTAACTTTGCTTAGGAAAGTATTAGACGGAAAATTTATTGAGATAGTTGAAAACAGCGTTTGCCGGTAGTTCAGCCAGTTCGTTTCTTTTTCTTTGCATTGCCATGCCACACTGATCTTTCCTTCCCTGAAATTCTATTCAGGCAAAATCTGACTCTTTTCCCCCTGTTTGATGTTCTCTATTCTTTGTTTGCCCCTGCTCCACCCCCCCCCCATGGTCCCCCCCCCCCCCCCCCATACTGTATCAAGCCCCAGTCGTTTTGAGTCCTTCTCTCGTTTTTCTCTACCCCCCCCCACCCCCCCCCCCCACCCCCCCCACCCCCCCCCCACCGTCTCTCTTCTCTCCCCCCCTCCCCCCCCCCCCCCCCCCCCCCCCCCATCATCTCTCTCTCTCTCTCTCTCTCTCATGCAAACCACATGCACGCCAATACACACCACGCGGGGCACACCAGCGTGGGCGCGCGCAGCCGCGCCGACGTGTGTGTGTGTGTGTGTGTGGTGTGTGTGTTGTGTGTGGGTGGTGTGTGTGTGTGTGTTGTGTGTGTGCGTGTGGGTTTGTGTCTGTCTGTGTGTGGTGTATGTGTGTGAGTGTGAGAGACAGACAGACAGATAGACACATCACATGACAGACCAGATGGAGTAATTACAAAAACTATTATGATTAATGCAAATGCATCCTTTTTGTTAATGAGCCACCGATCAAATAATTCTACAATAATAACAAAATCTATTTCAAGTTCAGAATAATCAACAGGGACTAAAAGGACTATATAAAAAAAAAACAAACCAACCAGCAAACTAAAATCAAGCAATGGAAAGTTGATACATACCCTAATAGGATTTAAATCCAGTTACAATGAGTACATCTTGTGTATATCATAATAAAAACACAGCACAAATCTGATTCTGTTTGAATATTATCAATCAACCATGACGGATATGATGTCACCTGATTTGAGATCGTAAAAAACATGAGGCCTATACATCATTCCTGTCTCTGCGTGATTCAACAGTCGTGTTGCTTCTCACTCTTTTTCCTCTAGCTTTTGGCATGATTTCGGCTCTCCTCTCTCTCTCCTCTCCTCTCTCTCTCTCTCTCTCTCTCTCTCTCTACTCTCTCTCTCTCTCTGTGTACAATATTAAAACTATCGAAGCGGGTCCATCTGTTTGCCTGGGTAAAAAACTGTTAAGTGTTAGCCCTTAAAACACCAAATGCAATGGTCCACAGAGAGACTGGTCGGTATAGTCGTTATATAGACAGCACACTAAGAGCACTTAGCTATTGGTTTCTTTAACAACAGATGGTTAAACGCATATAAAATGTATTTCACCAGATTTCGTCTGGGTTAAACGACTTGAATATAAATAGCAGGATACAAGAAAATATCAAAACATGTCCTTTTTGTAACCAAATTGAGAACGAAACTCCACTTTCTATTAAGATGCAATGCTTATATGCCTTTCAGAGAAAAATACATACTGAAGCACAGACAGTTTCAGAACGTGAACTCTTGAACTAAAACAATTACTTTGCAAATGAAAATGTGCATATTACAAGAGAATATTGCTATGTACCTATTATATTATGCCACTGAAAAAAGAGAAGAACTCGTATCCCTCAACAGTATGAAAAATTAGTTACCCTCATAAAGAAGCATAATTAGTACATCGAAAAATGTACTTTTGTTGTCTTTTCTCTTTTTTTTTTCTCTTTATGTGTGCACTGCCACCTCACATTGTTATAAGACGGAGGCCTGAAACATTAAAGTTGTGTTCAATTGTGTTGTTCAATTGTTCTACGAGTGGCTGCCTCTCTCTCCTCTCTCTATCTCTCTCTCTCTCTCTCTCTCTCTCTCTCTCTACGATGGCTTTTGGCTTCTTCTCTCTCTCTCTATCCTCTCTCTCTCTCTCTGTCTGTCTGTCTCTCTTTCTCTCTCTATATATTACACACACGAGAGTGGCTGCCTTTATCTCTTCTCTCTCTATCTATCTACGAGTGGCTGCTCTCCTCTCTCTCTCTCTCTCTCTCTCTCGCTCTCTCTCTCTCTCTCTCTCTCTCCTCTCTCTCTCGGTCGTCGTTCTCTTGCTCTCTCAAAAATTAGAACAGTTCGATCATATGAAAAACGTGATATCAAATTCCAGTGTGAGTATGACCAAGAGAGAGTTCAGAGATTCTAGTATCACTGAACATCAGTGTACAACCTTGCACATAACGTATATGTGTACGCATACTTTCGCATTTATCACGCGTACTTTGCTGCCTGTCTGTCTGTGTGTTTCACATCTAATCCCTGGAGAAAATAATTTTACCGGTTCTATTGTGCAGCAAAATTGTTATTCCAGTTAAAAGCCATTGTTTGCTATTGTGGCGTTCTTTCGCAGCAGTACTTACGGGCTTTTATTTCTCGTTACCCATACGCTTTAACGCTACACACCACTGTGCACATCATTGCCACAGGCAGTACAGTAATTACACAACCTGACTGTGTGTACGATGGTTTTGAGGACTGAAGTTTTTTTTCACGTGGTAAAAAAAATAGTGTTTGTGATGATACCCATTTCTTTTTTTGTTTGAAATCTTGAAAATGTTGAGAAGTTGGCATTATCATTGACCTAAGTTTAAATTCGATGAACATTTATATCCACACGCTCTTTCACAGCACATCAACAAAAACAAAGGTATTTGACAGTCTCTGTTTAATTTGACATATAAGTGAATACGCTCAGCAAGACGATCCGTGGCATTATTTGAAGAGTATTTGTTGTAACTTTTATGGCCTTTTATGGCGTTTGGCAACAGGATGATTAATTTTTAGCTATTAATTCTCTTTTCGCTTGTTATCGAAACTTAACCATGTTATTAAGAAGTGGCTTCAGATTTAACACCTTTCGAGCTGAACTAGTATTTGACTCAGGTCCTTTCAAAACAGGACATTCACAGTTAAAAGGAAAGAAAAGAAAAACACATTTCATGTCCAGCTTTCACATGTGATCGCGAAACCACAGATTTTTGAATTTGATAGGTTCTGCCGTTTCGAAAAAGAACTTAATGTTTGTTCTTTTCCAATAGGAGAGGATGAGAAGAATCTGACACATTTTGGGAAAAGTTCAGTTTTTTTTTAATCATCGGTGTTAAACAGCATTTTCCCGAGAGGAATGATCTGTCGTTTTTTTCCACTTACAATTATTATCTGATATCAGGTAATGTGCCTGCGTGTTCACATATTTATTTTGTTTGAAAAGGATGGGTTGCTCTAAAGATACATGGATCCCACTGAAAATTTCTTTAAAAAAAACCGCCGTGGCGAAGTGGTTAGCGTCGCGGACTCCCGGCTGGGAGGTCGGGGTTTGAATCCCATCAGAAGTCATGTGGGTTTTTCTGCTCGACCGGATCCTACCCAGAGTTGTAGTTTGATGCGGACTCAGTTGGGGAGACTGGGACCACACAGTCGTCGAGTTTTCATCCACTTAATGGAGCGTTTCTGAGAGTGTTGCTCAAATTTCTTGACCAACACTGCAGGTGCCTGTATCTCTCGGGCCTGGTTTTGACGCCGGGATATGTCATGAAAGGAAGCGCAGAGTACAGCCCTGTCATGTAGTCTCAGACCGAAATGGAAATCCGTAGCTCATCTTAAATCATCCTCATTCTCATATTGGATCAGCATTTCAAAAAAAAAAAAAAAAAAAAAAAACAAAAAAAAAAAACCGTTCTGTGGGCTCTTCATGCCCTGCTCTCATGGTGACCTCAATTTCGATGTCCTCTCCATGTCTGTGGCCTTGGGTTTGGTTCCGTCGGGGTCACCGGTATCGGCGAGTCCATGGGGGCTGTCGTTGGACGAACGTGGTGGCGCCATCCGGAGGGAGAGCTCACTCACGCCGGCTCCGCGACTAAGCAATTATTGTCGTCAGTAGGGGGCTTTAGTAGGTGGTTCCTGCGTATGTTAGATCAGAACAGGCGCCAATGAAGTCACCACTGAAGTGACTCGGCAGCATGTGCAGTGTCCTCCTCCGGTGGGTTGCCTCTTACGACTTAACATGACTGCTCCCTGTGGATTGTTGGTGCCGGGGCTGCGGCGGCGGGCCCCGACCCGGGCAGTAGCTGTGGACGGGGGTTTTTTTTGTCGTCGGAACGAGCGGCGTAGGTACACTGCCTCTGAGGTGGCGCAGATTGGACTGGGACAGCTAAAAAAAAAAAAAAAAAAAAAATAAAAAGAAAAAAAAAAAACTTAAAAAAAAAATCTCATTGATTCATTTATTACTTACTCCCTGTGTTCATGCTAACTATGTTTATTATTATCAACCTTTAGTCCAGACATTCTAGAAAATAAATATAATCCATGTATTGGCCTTAGTGAGGGACCCTTTCTCTGAGTTGTCCACTGTACATGGTGTGTGGTCATCTGCAATAGTTTCTGAATGCTTTGATTCTAAACTGTACGATTCATTCATTTTTTTTTCTTTAACGTTTTTTTCTATTGAAGGAGATTAACTGTCTTCGCTAAAATCCGGAATACCAATATTGCGGGACGACACTTGGGGAAGGTAAAGCAACGCTAAGAACCGCTGCCAGTATGGCTTGGCCAGTCTGATGTGAGAAGGAAGGTCTAAAGAATCGTTCGGCTACCCAACAAAAAGAATAACAAAGTAAGGAGATCACCATGAAGAGAGGATAGTGATGGCCTGCATCCAGATTCATAGAAAAGAGCAAAAGGAAACCTACAGACAACACATATTCGAATTAATATTAAGGCAACACTGGCGAAGACCTCCTCAGAGAATGAGGCAGACTCATGTGGCATTTCCAGTGGGTCATACATAAAGAACATACACACATAAACTGAGATGATTTGATATTCTCAGTATCCCCTCTTTTTACTGAAAAAAGAGTGAATAGTGTGCTCAATGCAGCGCACTGTTGTGTTAGGCGAGAGTCCCAGATCGGGAATGTAGAAGCAAAGGGTGTTTGCTGTGTTGCTGTGCAAGTCGGATTTAATTCATTAGCAATTTCACCATCCGTATAAAACGAAAGCGGTCTCCCCTCATATAGGCCGACTGTAACTTTATCAGCGCCCGTTAGTGAAGGTTTTAGAAAATAAAAAAAAAGAAGGTTTGGTTTTGGATATCTTGGACTTGATAGGGGTGATCAGGAGGAGGGGAAACTGTTTTTTAGAAGGTTAATTAAATAGAAAGAA
>JADBJO010014961.1:0-30000 GCA_016801955.1 Conus betulinus
CCAACAATTCATGTCCTGAAAACCAACTTCTATCAAAAGCAAGTGCAGATGTCAGCCTGATCGGTCTAAGTTTTGTTGCTTTTTTTTCTGGAAGGAAGGTGGCTATGAATTTGAACCCATTCTCAAATATTTTGTATAAATAGGCGTTGTATTGCGCATTTCGGTTTTTTCTTTTGTACGAACGTAGCAGTTCTGTTTTGATCCCACTTTAGTCTATAGCCATCAGGTTGATCCTACTTTACTTTACAATCATCTAGTCTCTTTCTTTGTTTACTTTGTTTTCTTGTCTCAAGCATTTTTTTTTTTTTTTTGGTGGTATAGCCGTGCAGAGAAGGGGATAAGAGGGGGAGAACTATACTTGCATGGGAGAATGAGATAGTGGCTGCGGTACAAATTGACCACCCTATACAAATGACCACCCGTGCACATATTGTATCGGGTGGTGAATTTGTACCGCAAAAGCTGGTACAAATTGACCACCCCCCGCGGGTGGTCAATTTGTACCGAGAAGTCACAAATTTGTGAACATTGTGGAACAAATTGTCCACCCTTGAAAATAAATCAGTTCAGGTCTAGATAATGTGCACGTCTGTGAGTGTGGGTGGGGGTGGCTGGGTGGGGGGGTGTGGGTGGAGTGTGATGGTGTGTGTGTGTGTGTGTGGGTGGGTGGGGGTGGGGGTGAATAGGTGTGTGTGTGTGTGGGTTGGGGTGTGGGTTTATTATTGGTAACTTCTCTTGTGTGTCACTGCCTTCACACACACACACACACACACACACACCACACACACACACACACACACACACACACACACACGCCCGCGTACACACACGCGCGCGCGCACGCACGCACGCACGGCTGTAACGGCCTGTAACGGTTTTTTCTTCTTTATGGAATATCTCAGAAAGTACGTGCCGATCTTTCTGAAAATTTGTAGGTATGTTCATTATGTGTCATGAATAATGAGCGATGTTTTAGTCTACCATTACAGCCGTTACTAACGGCTGTAAACGGCCTGTAACGGTTTTTTTCTTCTTTATGGCATAATTCAGAAAATTCTGCCAATCTTTGTGAAAATTAGCAGGTTTGTTCATTATGGGTCACGATGATGCCTGATGTTTAGTTTGCCCCGTTATACCGTTACTAACGGCTGTAACGGCCTGTAAACGTTTTTTCTTCTTTATGGATATTCTCAGAAAGTACCTGTCCGATCTTTCTGAAAATTAGCAGGTATCTTCATTATAGGTCACGAATAATGCCCGATGTTTTAGTTTACCGTTGTAGCCATTACTAAACGTTTTTAACGGTTTTTTCTTTCTTTATGGAATATCTCAGGAAGTACTTGGCCGATCTTTGTGAAAATTAGCAGGTATGTTCATTATGCGTCACTGATGATGCTAATTTTTTAGTTCACCACCGTTATAGCCGTTACTAACGGCTGTAACGGCGTGTAACGGATCGATTAAACAACCGTTATAAAACCGTTATTTTGTCGTTATTTTCCTAACTATAGGTGGAATTTAATTAAATTTAGTGTATAGAAAGGTTATCACACACAAATGGCACTTTTATATAGTGTTTCAAAATTTGACCGTTAAAAACCGTTATTCTTGACATATTGTCCGATTTGGATGAAATTTGGTATGTACACAGGCTTTTAGCCCAGTGAGGACTAAAATACCAGTTTCAAAAGTGTACATCGGTTATATAACCATTAAAATCGTTATTTTGCCGTTATTTTTCATATATTAGTGGATTTTAATGACATTTGGTATATAGAAAGGTTATCACACACAAATGGCACTTCCATATAGTGTTTCGAAATTTGACTGTTAAAAACCGTTATTCTTGACATATTGTCCGATCTGGATGAAATGTGGTAGGTGTATAGGCTTTAGCCCAGTGAGGATTAAGATACCAGTTTCAAAAGTGTACATCGGTTAAATAACCGTTAAAACCGTTATTTTGCCGTTATTTCTTAAATATTGGTGGGTTTTAATAACGATACGAACAAGATAAAACTGGGAGTACGTTTATATGCTTTGCATCTTGTTTCAATTTTGAAATTTTCAAATTGTTTTGATAATCTTTTCACTTCTCAGTTTTTTTTTATGTCATTATTTACCGAACCAATCACTACATTCTTATAACCTTTCCCAACAATTCGGATAAATGAATGCAGCTGCCCCATTTAAGGCTTGAGCATCCTTTTTTCCCAGATCACAATAATATCAGTAACATCAGTATTTAATCAATGGTATGCATTCACGATCAGGCATCGAATGTCAGCGCTGCTCCATTTTTCTCGAAAAATCTGGGCATTTTTTTTTCCTTTCTTCTCCCTCTTGTCTGAAAACAAGTTCACATGAACTGATAAATGCCAGGAATGTAAATTATCATCAACCTGTAGACGAGCATTTACCATTAAATCACTATGTGTCAGACAGCACTAAAACCCTAGGGAGAAGCAAAAGTGAATGTCCTTTCTCTTATCGCGTTCATGACACTCATTCGATATAAAATATTGAAGAGAAATCTTCCAAAACAGTTTATGACCCATGATTGGAATGACGTGGGCTACCAAAACCGTATCTACAATCTAAGTCATCGAGTGGTGTGTAATCAACCATATCTCCCATTCCACAGTGCTTGTTACCTGTCCTTGCTTCCATTATCACTAGAAAGACAGACAGACAGACAGACAGACAGACAGAGAGCTAGAGACAAAGATAGCGTCAGACAGACAGACAGAGACAGTGGAGAGAGAAACAGACAGACAAACAGAGAGACAGGCAGACAGAGACAGAGAGAGATAAAGGCAGAGAGACACAGAGAGAGAGAGAGAAGAGAGAGAGAGAGAGAGAGGAGAGAGAGAGAGAGAGAGAGAGAGAGAGACACACACACACCACACACACACACCACAGAGAGAGAGAGAGAGAGAGAGAGAGAGAGAGAGAGAGAGAGAGAGAGAGAGAGAGAGAGAGAGAGAAGGGGAGATAGGAAGACAGACAGAAATACAGAGTAAACGGACATAATACATCAATTAATAAATATAAGAATGAAAGACAGAGAGAAAACCAGCCGGATTAGATTCGAAAAAGTCTGAACTAGAGCCAAAGGAAGACAGAAGTAGTAACGTGAAAGACAGTTCAGTCTAAAACATTTTGACATTTTGAGAACTAAAAGAAACAATGAATCGCAGGAAAAGAAGGAAGAAGGGCAAGACAGACAGGCTGAAAGGAAAGCATACTTGTCCAGCTGCCACTTGAAGTGCAGCAGGGCGGAAACGATGGTAGAAGCCAGCCTGTCTGGAGGTAAAGAAAGAAACATATCAGTACGTATTTCCTTCCGTCGGTCATCCATCCATTCATTCATTCATTCATTCATTCATTCATTCATTCATCTCCTCTCATTCATTCTCTCTCTCTCTCTCTCTCTCTCTCTCTCTCTCTCTCTCTCTCTCTCTCTCTCTCTCTCTCTCTCTCGGGCCTTTTTGTCTGATTGTCTCTGTGTCTCTCACTGTGTCTGTCTGTCAGTCCTGTGGGTCTGCCTATGTGTCCGTCTGTCTTACTCTCTGTCAGTCTGTCTGTCAGTCCGTGTGTCTGTCGGTCGTCCTCTCTCTCAGTCTCTCTCTCTCTCTCTCTCTCTCTCTCTCTCTCTCTCTCTCTCTCTCTCCTCTTTCTTTCCGTCTGTCTTTCTTTCCCTTTCTCTTTTCCATAAGATTAGTATTTCAGGCAACATGTATTCTTACATAAAAAGTTTCTTAATGGACAGACATATATGTACAAGAATTGGTAAGATGTATTCTTCCTTCCAGTACATTAATATGGGTATCCCCAAGGATCAATTATTGCCCCGATTTTGTTTTCAATTCTCCTTTATGATCTTCCTTCTGCGCTGTCCAAAAATATCCATGTAGTTCAGTATGCTGATGACATCGCAATATGGGTGCATACTAGTTTAAGAAAACATACATAGAAGAGGTCCATTAAATCATGTGCAGAATTCATATATTCATATGAATTGGACAATTTATCGGCATATATAAAAGAAAATGGACTTGAATTATCTGGTGGAAAAAAATGTTTAATGTTGTTTAACAATAGAGAAAATCCACCTGTACTCCCATCCTTGAATATAGATGGCACTTTGTTGCAATATCAGAAATCAGTCAGTTTTTGGGGGGAGTCCTTTTAACGCCAAACTAAGCTGGAAAATGCATATAGAAAAATTGTTATCTAAAGCTAGAACTAGACTAAATTTTCTTAAAATTGTTAGTTGCAAACCTTGGGTCAAAATACTAAAACCTTTTTTGCATCTTTCTTTGGCTCTTGTCCGCTCCAAGTTAAAGTATGGACAAGAAGTTTACTTTTCAGCGCCAAAGTATCTTTAAAAAAGTTACACAGTATTGACAGTAAAGCTATACACATTAGGTTTAGGAGTAAAGCCTTATTAATTAGGTTTAGACACTGTACAAACAAATACATATAAGAGCTACACAGCGGCGAATATCTTACCTTTGTCGGAGGAAAGACGTCTAGAAGTAGCCAAGTATGTGATTCGAAGCTTGTCAGTAAAATATTCAGTTACTGATGATATTTTTGTAAATTCGAATAAAGATTTTCAAGTAGAGCCAAGGAAATCTCATATATTCAGCCAATGATGAATTATACCGCTGAACTTAGGTCTAAGTGTAATGTAGATTTTAACATCGATTCCAGAGTTCCCCACAGTTCCAATGATGCCTTCTTGGGAACACTTGAGTGGAATTTTTGATTATAAGTATACAGTCTCAAAGAAAAAAAAACGGCTATAAACGGCCCATAACGGTTTTCCTTCTTCATGGAATATCTCAGAAAGTACGTGGCCGATCTTTCTGAAAATTTGTAGGTATGTTCATTGTGGGTCACGCATTATGCCCGATGTTCAAGTTTACCGTTATAGCCGTTACTAACGGCCCATAATGGTTTCCTTCTTGATGGAAAATCTCAGAAAGTTCTTGGCCGATCTTTCTGAAAATTTGTAAGCATGTTCATTATAGGTCAAAGATGATAGCCGATGTTTACCAGTATAGCCATTACTAACGGTTAGACCAGCCCAAGACGGTTTTTTCCTCTTTATGGAATATATCACGCGTATTCAGGATAAACTGGGAGTACGTTTATATGCTTTGCATCTTGTTATATTTTATGAATGAACAAGTTATGAGTACTGTTTTATTTTCGTAGTAGAAAGTTTCCACATTATGTGTCAAAACAGTATATTTGTACATGTACAGCTTACATTTTTTGTGAAATCATTACAACTAATAGATGAACTTTTTGCCTCCAGGAATATAATTGAAGAAAGAAAACGTTTTCTGAAGTCGTGTTCTGACACAAAATGTTTAGATAAAACATATGAATGTAATATTAAAAAAAAAAAAAAAGTATAAAAAATAAAACAGATGCACGCCTTTTGCAAAATTAAAACGAACATCTGCGACCGTTATTTTTTCAAAAGTGATTTTTTTTTTTTACAATAAACAGTTTCATCAAAAAAAAAAAAATCCTTCCCACTTTGGCTTAAAAAAACCCTACTATGTGAAAGGTATCCTAACCCAAGGCTCTTGTTGGGACACAGAACGCCAGTAAAAATTAACACAGGCGGAATATATCGACCACTTTGGTTGAAAGCATTCATTTGGATAAAATTGTGCATTCCTCAGAGTTGTCGACTGAATATCAACGTGTGTGTGTGTGTGTGTGTGTGTGTGTGTGTGTGTGTGTGTGTGTGTGTGTGTGTGTGTGTGTGTGTGTGTGTGTGTGTGTGTGTGCGTGCGTGCGTGCGTGCGTGCGTGCGTGCGTGCGTGCGTGCGTGTGTGTGTGTGTGTGTGTGTGTGTGTGTGTGTGTGTGTGTGTGTGTGTGTGTGTGTGTGTGTGTGTGTACGTGCATGCAGTCAAACCATAGAGACAGGACGCCTGGGAGGCCAGGAGCAGTGCATGAGTAGTTTCCAACATGCCTTCTGCTCTTGTCGGGTACCAGCTGTTCCCTGCGACCGTTTCATAGTGTACCCGACGTCTTGACCTTCCACCCGCCACATCATTGTCATGTACACCGATCAGGTAGATAAATGTCTAGCTGTAGCTGGATTTTATAATGCAGAAACGTGTTGTAGAATCATCTATTATCTTTTTTTCTCACTGGGATGAATGCCTGGCACTGAAGAAGGGTTATCGGTCAAAGGCTTAAATTGTATTTAGTAGACCAGTCCTAGAAGCTGTAAGCTGGGAGTCTTCGTTGGGTTCGATTTGTTTGTAAGTTTGTTCGCTTGTTTGTTCCAGCTTAATATTTCAAATATGTTGTTCCACAGGAGCAAAAACACACACACGTCCCAAACCACACGTGTTGTTGTTCGTCCTTCGATTTCGAAGATGACCACGACTTCAATCTCAGATGGAAGATCGCTGAGTGTGGGTCCGCAGGTGGCTGGTGAGGCCGATCTGGGCCAGGAAGGAACGCCCACACGTGAGACACATGTGGATGGGTGCTGCAGTGGAGGTGGAGGTAGCTCTGGCCTTGCGCGCGGCTCGCTCTCTCTCAGCTTCTGCTGTGCGTCTCTTCTCTGATGTACATGTACCCATTTGTGATGCTGCTTCGCCAGCCTGGGCGGTCCAGGGCAAGCGACTCCTAGGTGTTGAGGCTGATGTTCAGGCCTATGAGGGACACTTTGAGGCAGTCCTTGAAACGTTTTTCTTCTGCCCCCCCCCCCCCCCCCCCCCCCAATTTTGCGCTAGCCCTGACTCAGTTCTCTGAACAGCAATTGTTTCGGCAGTCGACTATCTGGCATTCTGACGATGTGGCCAGCCATCTGGCTCGGGATTTCTGAAGGAGAGTGAAGATGCTGGGGATGCTGGCCCTTTCCAAGACCTCAGTGTCTGGGACTTTGTCCTGCCACTTGATGTGTAGGAGTCTGCGGAGACAGCAGAGGTGAAAATGGTTAAGCTGTTTGGCGTGTCTGCTGTAGACAGTCCAGGCCTCACTGGCATAGAAGAGACTGGTTAGTACCACTGCATGGTAGACCTTCAGCTTGGTGGTAAGGCTTAGTCCTCTCCGCTCCCAGACATTTTAACGGAGTCTCCCAAACACAGAGCTGGCTTTGGCAATCCTGTTCCTGACCTCTGCGTCAATGTTCACAGCTCGTGAGAGTGTGCTGCCCAGATAAGTGAAGTTGTCAACTGCCTGTTAAGTTCTGTCCCTTTACTGTGATGTGTGGTTCCTGGTAGGGTTTACCTGGTGCAGGCTGATACATCACTTCGGTCTTTTTGATGCTGATGGTGAGACCTAAGTTGTCGCAGGCTCGTGAGAGGCAGTCAACTTCATGCTGCATCATCTGCTCTGTGTGGCATTGAGGGCGCAGTCATCAGCAAACAAGAAGTCCCTGATGACGGTCTCTTTCACCTTTGTAACAGCCTGCAGTCGCCTGAGGTTGAACAGCCCAGCGTCAGTTCTGTATCTGACGTGTATACCACCCTGGCAGTCACGGAAGGCATCAGTCAGCATGGCAGAGAAGACCATGCTGAAGCGTGTAGGGGCGAGAACGCAGCCTTGCTTTACACCGTTGGTCACTGGAAAGGCTTCTGACGCGTCTCCATCATCCAGTACTTTCACCATCATGCCATCGTGGAACTGTCGGACGATCGTAATGAACCTGCTGGGACAGCCAATTTCTCCATGATTTTCCACAAGCCATCTCTGCTGATCGTATCGACGTCCTTGGTCAGATTGACAAAGGTCATGAACAGATCGCTCTGCTGTTCATGGCATTTTTCCTGGAGCTGGCGTGCAGCAAATATCATGTCTGCAGTTCCACGTTCTGCGCGAAGGCCACACTGGCTTTCTGGGAGGAGACCCTGCTCAAGGTGTGTAGCAGAAGGCGGTTGAGCAGGACACGAGCCAAGATCTTCCCAGCTATGGAAAGAGAGAGCTGCCTCGGTGATGTTGCAGGACTGGCGGTTGCCTTTTCTCTGTAGATGTTGAGAATGTTGGCATTTTTCAACTGTCGTGGGATCCTCTCTTCATTCCACATGGACTGGAAGAGCTGCGCCAGATTCTGTGTAAAGTCTGGGCCTCCTGATTTGTAAACTTCAGCAGGGATTGCATCAGATCCTGGCGCTTTGCCACAGAAAAGTTCTTTGATTGCCTTTCTGACTTCTTCTTCTGTGGGGGGGGGGGGGGGGGGGGGGGGGGTCAAGTTCTTGCCTGATCTCCACTTGAGGTAGGCGTGCAATGGCCTCGTCGTTGATTGAGGCAGGGCGGTTGAGAACGTACTAAAATGTTTCAGCCCATCTCACCAGAATCTGCTTCTTTTCTTTCAGCAGCTGGGTCCCATCTGCACTGAGGAGGGGGGAGGAGCCGGACTGGGGTCTACACAACCTTCAGAGCATTATAGAAACGCTTGGTGTCATGACTGTCTGCGAAGCCCTGGATTTCATCGGCCTTTTTGCTGAACTAGGCATCCTGCATTTTGCGAAGCCTCTTCTGCACTTTTTGTTTTGCGCTGGTGAAAGCATCATTCTTAGCTTGTGATGTGGGGTCATTCTGGTGCGCTCTGAACAGCTGGCGTTTCTCTGACAGCAGTGCCTGCACTTCTGTGTCATTCTCATCAAACCAGTCTTTGTTTCTACGGGTTGCTAGTCCTAGGTGTTCGAGGGCAGTAAAGTAGACTACACCTCTGAAAAGCCTCCCACTGCTCTTCAGTGCTGCTGTGGTCATCTTCTCGTGTCTTGGGCAGCCTGCCATCTAGGTCATTGGAGAAATCTTCTGCAACTTTACTATCCTTGAGCTTGGAGACGTTGAGCCTCTTTGCAGTCTTATGACCTTGGGGTCTTCGCATGGGCAGATGCGGAGTTTAAACTTTGACACGATGAGGCGATGATCAGTCCAGCAGTCGGCACCACACATGGCCTTTCGTCACTCTCACGTCTCGCGCACATCTCTCTTCCTGGTGATGACATAATCAATCAGATGCCAATTCTTGGAACGTGGATGCATTCATGATGTCTTGTTGTGGGGTGGGGAGGCGGAACAGAGTGTTGGTGATGACAAGGTCGTGAGTAGCGCACATCTTGAGAAGCAGGAGGCCATTGCTGTTGCAGTTGCCAGTACCGTGTCTCCCAATGATCCCTTCCCAGGTCTGGTGATCGGTCCCCACTCTGGCGTTGAAGTTCCCGAATACGATTAGCTTCTCAGACGGTGGGACTGCTGCTATGAGAGTGTCTAGTTCTTCGTAGAACTTGTCGTTGATGTCATCTGGGTTGGTCATTGTTGGGGCGTACGCGCTAATTAGTGTTGCACTCTTCTTGTTTCCAAGTGGAAAGCTGGAGTGTCATCAGACGATCGTTTGTGTCCTTCGGGAGCTTGACAAGTTCCGGGTGAGATGGGATCTGATGGAAAATCCCACGCCTGCCTGTCGCCGTTCAGTGCTACTGTGTCCGCTCCAGAAGAATGTATATCCTCCACCACATTCTGTGAGTTGGCCTTTGTCCGCTAGGCGTGTTTCGCTGAGTGCTGCTCTGTCGACGTTGTAGCGAGCAAGTTCTTTGGCGACCAGTGCAGTTCTTCGTTCTGGTCTGTCTGCCTTGGCGTTGTCCAGTAGAGTTCGCACGTTCCATGTGCCAAGGTTGATCACCTTCGTTTTTGTTTTCTTTGTAGTTCGACCGCTGGGGAGGACACCCCGCCAGCCGCGGTTTGCTGGCCAGGGTAAGGTGAAGCAGGCAATGTTTAGGGCACTTTTTCTAGCCCCTTCCTCTTGCTATGGAGGTGAGCGGTGAGGTCCTAAAAAGGGCTGCTCAGACACCCAGGGGGCTGCCGAAACTCCACTTCTGCTTCGTCCAGTAGAGAGCGACCACATGCCCTGGGCCGCCTGTGTGCAGGCTCGTGACTGACAGCTCCCAGTGTTTCCACACCTGCTGCCTTCGTCACTTTACCCATCGCCACAGGACTTGAGGTTGCACTGTGGGGTTTGAAGTCATGACTTGCGCTTGACTTGGATTATAGTGAGGGAGAGTTGCGCGTCATCAGCCTCACTCTCTCACCCCAGTCTATCTGAGTCCAGTGGCAAGACGAAGTCGAGACGGCTGGAAATAGACTGGGGTGCAGTGGATGACCGTGACGTCTTTTGTGTCTTGACACGCCCTGTGCGCTCCACAACGCGTTGCTGGAAATCGCCTTTCTGCCCGTTGGAACCACAGTGGTTTCTTCCGCGCAGTGGAAAAGTCCTTTGGACTTGTACGGGAAGCTGGACGTTCCCGCCCCCACAGTCTCCACTATCTTGCGAGCATACCGCAAGCCTATCTGGTCAGTTGACGGGTCACCGACCCTCAGCTGTAGGGCTTGTCTACGTAGAGAAGCGGATTTGAAAATCAAACCAACGACCTACAAACCAAACGTTGATTTGGTAACACGTGTTCCTATCTTGCGTAAGAAGACCAGACCGATCACAGGGCTTTACTGAACAATGGGCCGTACATCTTATCTGGGGCATTTGTAGTGGTAAAAATTACGACCTGAGGTGAGTACAGAAGACCCGCAAACTAGGCCCAAACTGTGAACGTTAGTGAACAGGCGGCCGTTCAATCAAACCATAACTAACCGGATATACACTTTGGCTTCTACTGTCACCCACAATCCAGTCTGTTGGTACACTTCAGGTATGTCAGTCTCCAAGGCGGTTGTTGGTACACGTCAGGAATGTCAGTCTCCAAGGAGGCTGTTGGTACACCTCAGGTATGTCAGTGTCCAAGGAGGCTGTTGGTACACGTCAGGTATGTCAGTGTCCAAGGAGGCTGTTGGTACACGTCAGGTATGTCAGTGTCCAAGGAGGCTGTTGGTACACGTCAGGTATGTCAGTGTCCAAGGAGGCTGTTGGTACACGTCAGGTATGTCAGTCTCCGAGGAGGCTGTTGGTACACGTCAGGTATGTCAGTCTCCGAGGAGGCTGTTGGTACACCTCAGGAATGTCAGTCTCCGAGGAGGCTGTTGGTACACCTCAGGAATGTCAGTCTCCGAGGAGGCTGTTGGTACACCTCAGGAATGTCAGTCTCCAAGGAGGCTGTTGGTACACCTCAGGAATGTCAGTCTCCAAGGAGGCTGTTGGTACACTCAGGAATGTCAGTCTCCAAGGAGGCTGTTGGTACACCTCAGGAATGTCAGTCTCCAAGGAGGCTGTTGGTACACCTCAGGAATGTCAGGAGGCTGTTGGTACACCTCAGGAATGTCAGTCTCCGAGGTGGTACACCTCAGGAATGTCAGTCCTCCAAGGAGGCTGTTGGTACACCTCAGGAATGTCAGTCTCCGAGGAGGCTGTTGGTACACCTCAGGAATGTCAGTCTCCAAGGAGGCTGTTGGTACACCTCAGGAATGTCAGTCTCCAAGGAGGCTGTTGGTACACCTCAGGTATGTCAGTCTCCAAGGAGGCTGTTGGTACACCTCAGGAATGTCAGTCTCCAAGGAGGCTGTTGGTACACCTCAGGAATGTCAGTCTCCAAGGAGGCTGTTGGTACACCTCAGGTATGTCAGTCTCCAAGGAGGCTGTTGGTACACCTCAGGTATGTCAGTCTCCGAGGAGGCTGGCTGTTGGTACACCTCAGGAATGTCAGTCTCCCAGGAGGCTGTTGGTACACCTCAGGTATGTCAGTCTCAAGGAGGTTGTTGGTACACCTCAGGTATGTCAGTCTCCAAGGAGGCTGTTGGTACACCTCAGGAATGTCAGTCTCCAAGGAGGCTGTTGGTACACCTCAGGAATGTCAGTCTCCAAGGAGGCTGTTGGTACACCTCAGGTATGTCAGTCTCCAAGGAGGTGTTGGTACACCTCAGGTATGTCAGTCTCCAAGGAGGCTGTTGGTACACCTCAGGTATGTCAGTCTCCAAGGAGGCTGTTGGTACACCTCAGGAATGTCAGTCTCCGAGGAGGCTGTTGGTACACCTCAGGAATGTCAGTCTCCGAGGAGGCTGTTGGTACACCTCAGGTATGTCAGTCTCCGAGGAGGCTGTTGGTACACCTCAGGAATTCAGTCTCCGAGGAGGCTGTTGGTACCTCAGGAATGTCAGTCTCCGAGGAGGCTGTTGGTACACCTCAGGAATGTCAGTCTCAAGGAGGCTGTTGGTACACCTCAGGAATGTCAGTCTCCGAGGAGGCTGTTGGTACACCTCAGGTATGTCAGAATGTCTCCGAGGAGGCTGTTGGTACACCTCAGGAATGTCAGTCTCCAGGAGGAATGTACACCTCAGGAATGTCAGTCTCCAAGGAGGCTGTTGGTACACCTCAGGTATGTCAGTCTCCGAGGAGGCTGTTGGTACACCTTAGGTATGTCAGTCTCCGAGGAGGCTGTTGGTATACTGATGTCAGTCTCCAAGGAGGCTGTTGGTACACCTCAGGTATGTCAGTCTCCGAGGAGGCTGTTGGTACACCTCAGGTATGTCAGTCTCTCCGAGGAGGCTGTTGGTATACCTCAGGTATGTCAGTCTCCAAGGAGGCTGTTGGTACAGGTACCTCAGGAATGTCAGTCTCCAAGGCGGTCGCAGGAAATGGTACCAAGGTTTATACTCTCTGCCTTGAACTTAAGTGACCCAGTTTTCAGGAGCGCTAGATGCCGAGTATTTCTACTGCTTTTCAATACCTCTGTCAGACCCCATTTTCAACGTGGGTCGCCGGCTAGATCCACGACAGCCAAGATCCACCAGCAAACCCTCGACATGATGCAGCATCAGGTTTCCACATCATTCCCCGGGGCCATACACTCCACTCGGGTTAGGGCTCTAGAGGAAGTCAGTACTTTCCAACCCCTCAAGCAGAGAAGAGACAGAAAAATACCGGTCAAAGCGATGAAGTTCAGCTGCCTGCCTGGAGACACCAAAAACAGAGGAGGCTGCAGCAACTGACCAATCCACGAGGCTTACCCGAAAAACGAGCTAACAAACAAACAAAATCCAGCACCAAACTCAGACAATTCAAAACGAGTGTGTGTGGGGTTTTTTTTTGCCCTTGCTGGATAGACCACTAGATTTGATCCAAGCAGTCCGCGTGGGGAAGAAAGAGGTAAGAGAGACAAGGACACACGCGTGAAGACACTCAAACGATCCAAACCAACCCAAGTACCGCTTCGGTATGTGACGGTCATACACAACCATGTTTGCTGTAAATTGCTGGATCAAAGTACACAGACAACCTTGGTTGAATAACGTAGCCACACATATCGGTTAATGATAATATTTTCGATGCATTAAATTAGAATTTAACACAAAAATGCATTAGTGCTGGCGCAGGAGTGGAAGCGTTGCTGTGCAGATATTCTCAGTGGAAGTGTACGCTGAAAGTGGAAGAGCGTTGAGCACTGAGCAGCTGTACAAGCAGTTGAAAGAAGTGACTCAAAGCAGCACCAGTGGGTCCCAACCTGTGGGGTTGCTGACATATCTGCCGAGAGAGAGCTGGGCCGCCATCTTTAAGGAGCTTGTGCAAGGTGACTGGACCACATTTCTGTCCGAGGCACTTTCTTACTGCCAGTTGTACCTCTTTCACTGAATTCACCCAGCTCTGTCTGCTATAACATAACATCACCTGTATTAATAATCTCTCATAATCTTTAATAATCAACTACTAAATGTGATTGAAATGCGTTTGTACAGGTTTCAGCAAAACCAGTGATATCGAAGGAACGAACATAAGAAAGGAAATCTTTGTGTCTTTAACTAAGGAGCAGGCTGTTGACATTCCATTGCAAAACTTTAAACTTCCTAACTGAAAACACACGTGAGTTACAATCGGAATTCAGTTGACCTGATACATAGTGCGACCGTCAACTTTTTCGCATGCCTTCACGGCCTGTGACAGAGAGAGAGAGAGAGAGAGAGAGAGAGAGGCAGACAGGACCAAGTGGGATAAAACCACACGATCTGTTGACAGACGAGAAGAACAGTGCGGTGATGGTGAACATTCAACGGAGTCTTTTTGTTCTGACCCTTGACCCACCGGTTCCCCCCAACCGTCTCTGTCCCTTTGCCCTCCACCTCCACCTTGACGGTGACGCGGCACGCCTCGGACATCCCCCAACTGTACTATGGGGGAGGGTCGGACTTCAACCCGGGGAACCGATGGCTGGACAAAGGTCTGCAGGCCAGTGGCGGGCTGCATACAATCCGCATCCTGTGACCACATGTGACGGGCAGGGGGCGGGGGCAGTGGAAATACAGCAAGACCTGCTTTTCAAAACAAACGTTGAACATAAGATCCGAATCAGTTGAATCAAACTCCTTTTTTTAAAATCTATATTTAGTAACATTCCCGGTAGATTCGAAGTACCTGTATAACCAGTGCTGTCGTATGTTAGTTGTAAATTGTCGCCAGGATATTCATGTTCAATAAGATAAGATAACTTTTTCGTTTTTTTTTTTTTTTTTTTTTCGCAAGGATTTCCTATTTGTAAACAATATTTAGTACCAGTGATGTCGTATATTAGTCGTAAATTGTTGCCAATGTATCTATGTTCAATAGGTATCTTTTGAAATTCATCAATGATTTTCTTAAGATATTTGTGCAGGGTTTGTTGCGGAGGAAACAACCTATATATATTTGTATACAACGTTTAGTGTTGAAATGGATAGCCAGTGCTTTTAAAAATTTTATTCAAGTTTATCTCCCTTTAGAGGGCGTACAGAGCCTCCAACATGTTGTACCGAAGATGAATCCTTTCTCAAACTCCAAATCAGTGCTTTCAAGTTGAAAGTGCCCATCTCATTTAAATCTGCAGTAAATCCATATAATCCTGCATCTTCTGTTATTCATGTGCTGGAAGAAGACCTCAAAGCCATCACAGTTTCATCCGTGTGATGACTGAAACAGCAACAGAGGTTAAAGGAATATGCCGATGGAAAGCGAAACCATGGATGACAAACGATAGTGTGTGTGTGTGTGTGTGTGTGTGTGCGCGGTTTCATCTAACTTTTTCCCACCTCTTCTTAATTAAATCCAAATTGTGTTTCTTTCTGACACAAGAATTAGTCATTGACGGCTCACAGGCCTGTTAAATTGGCCTGAATATTTTCACATAGTCATGATATAGGATATTGCAGCGCTATTCAATTTGCCTAATTGATAATACATATATTTACATATATTTTTTTTATTTTTTTTTTTTTTTTTTTTTTTTTTTTTTTTTTTTTTTAAATCTGAGCATTATTTACTTTAAAGTCGACAGTCTGGGGCTGGATAATTTTGAAAAGTCCTATCTCTTTCCAAAAATCCTATACTAACGGTGTGTGTGTGTGTGCGCGCGCGCGCGCGCGCGCGCGCGCGCGCGCTTTTTTGTGTGCATTTTGCAGTTGTATTATAATTTCTATCCAAACTTATACCAAGTAAGCAGTTTATCGTTTCGTTTCTATCAAACTCATACTCATGTAATGCTAGTCATAATCAGTGATGGGTTCTCGTAAACGGTTACTGTAGTGTTTGGTGTTTGACCATTTGTTTTTGTTTTAGTTTGTTGTGTTGTTGTTGTTGTTGTTGTGTGTGTGTGGGTGTGTGTGTGTGAGGGGGTGCGTGTGTCGTGTGCTGTGGGTGCGTGCGTGCGTGCGTGCGTGTGTGCGCGTGCGCGCGCGCGTGTGAGTGTGTGTGTGTGTGTGTGTGTGTGTGTGCGTGCGTGCGTGCGTGCGTGTGTGTGTGTGTGTGTGTGCGTGTGTGTGTGTGTGTGTGTGTGTGTGTGTGTCCTCCTCCCTACCCTCCCATCCTTTTTCAACCTCCCCACTTCTTTTTCCTGGGAGCCTTTCTTTCCCCCTTCTTCCCTACCCCCCCCCCCCCCCCCCCCCCCCCCCCCCCCCCCCCCCCATTTTCTGGCAGATTGGCAATGGCAGTCTCAACGAATCTGTCAAAATTTAAAACAAATCCAGATTTGTTGAGTGACCTTAAAGTCTCTCATTTAAAAAAAACTTTTATCAGAAAATGATCTTCCTAAAAATGGGAGAAAAAGCATCTGGTTAATCGTCTTGCATCTTTATTAAACGACTCAAAAAAGAATGAAACAGCCAATGTTGACCAGACAGTTGAGGCTGTCGAGGTCTCCACCCCCTTGTGTCCGTCATCCTCATCACTAAAAACATCACTTACCTCGCCATGTGTCAGAGAGACCACGTCTACGACACACCAGAAACTTTCAGAATCCAAAAAAAATATCGTCTTTCAATTTTCCGGTCATTTTGGAAGATACCAAAAAGGGTTCTGCAACTTTGGCTGGTATTGGGGTTCTCAGCAGAAAGCTTTGGACCAATACCATCGGACCCATTATTGAACAGAAACAATTGTCGTCCGGTAAATGGTTGATTGGCTGTACTTCTGCCGATCAGCAAAAAGCGCTCTTAAATACAAAAAATCTCGCTGGCATCACTATCAACTGCTCCATCCCTGAGGTGTATACCGAAGGGGTGATTAAACCCATTCCTGTAGATATTTCTCTTGATGAAATTAGAAGAGAAATACCAGGAGCAAAAGCGGCCAAAAGATTGAAAAATAAAGATGGCAGCGACTCGAGGGCAGTGAAAATTACCTTCACTGTCCCAAGTCTCCCAAAAAAATCTTTCTTGGGTTTCAGTCTTTTGACATTAAACCATTTGTTCCGCAAGTCTTTCGTTGCACTCGCTGCAACAGACTGGGACATACAAAATCCGCATGTCGCTCCAAACAGACGTGTGGTAGATGTGGTCAGTCTGGCCATGACAATAACAAATGTTCCAACGCCAGACGCTGTGTGAATTGTTCAGGAAATCACTCTGCTTCCTACCTTGGGTGTCCTGAATATAACTTAGAGTCTTGGCGGGCTCTTTAAAATCATCTAATTATATGTCTTTCTTAGAAGCTATTTCTCTTGCACGAGCTCAGCTAGAAGGACAAAAAAATCCTGAACAGTGTGGTCAGCAGTCTTCAAACCATGATTCCAGTCCATGTAACCATGCTGTTCCTATGTCATATTCCTCAGTTGTTGCTGGGAACAAAAGTAAGTCGCCGGTCACGAAAAAGGCGGCTTGCTCCCCAGTAACTGTCGCAAAAAATTGTTTCTCCCGACTTGGGAAAAGATAAAGTCAAGGGCAGAAAACTGCGAAATAGGCCAGAATTGTCACCCCATCTTAGTACTCCTAAGAAAAAATGTCAGCCAACAGAGTCTCCAAAAGTTCCATCGCCCGGCTGTCCATCTCCTTCTAATTTTGATCTCAATAGTATTGTTGTGTTCATGGAAACCCTTTCAGTTAAATTCATCAGTATTATGAAAAACGTGACGGACCTGCTTACATCTTCTGTTTTGGAATTCAAAAGAATTATTTCAAAGTGTCATGCCAATGTGTTATGAACTTTTACAAAATGAAAGCTCTTTCTTTTGTGTTCTTTTGCAAAAATCCGCCTGTTTCTGTTTGTTATTATTCTTCCTTCCCTTGTAATGCGGACAACCAGTTCAAAAGACAGCATGGACAGTCCAGTCATAGATCGTCTTAAGTTTTTACAATGGAACTGCAGAAGCAAATGTAACATTGACTACCTTATTCAGTTTTTGGAAGACCATAGTTTTGATGTCCTTGCACTGCAGTCTCTGAATTGTCATAAAAATGATTTACCAAAACTCCCGGGATACTATTTTATTTTCCTCCAGTGACTAATGCAGTGAAAAAAATACTAAAACAAAAACTGCCATATATGTGTCGTGCAACATTTTGTACCAACCTGTTAAAACACCCTGTAACGCGACTGACAAACGCTTATATTCCTGCTGTATAGCAGTGAATATCAAGGGCCAAGTTTACAAGTTGTGAACTGTTATTACCCAGATGGTGTGTCCAAGAAGGAAGCCGACTGGTTGTTTGATTTAGATTCAAACAAAGAGTGGATTATTCTGGGTGATTTCAATTCCCATCATGCTCTATGGTCCGAAAACTCTAAAAATATCACAAACAAATGAATATCTCGCCAACACTATAGTAAATGCTAATCTAACGATACTGAATGACGGGTCTATCACCAGAATTGCTGATCGTTCTGATCAGAAAAATTCATCAATTGATTTGTCCTTAGTAACTCCGGGTATTTTTCCACTTTGCACGTGGAATGTCATTCAGTCACCACTGGGTAGTGACCATCTTCCTGTTGAAGTTCAGATCTTAGTGTGTCCAGAGAGAACTGAGCATACCCTCGGACATACAAAATACAACGAAGATAAAGCCAACTGGGACCTTTTTGCCCAGACTCTAATTACTGGTTCTCTTAAGCTCAATTTTAATCATAACATAGAATCAGTAGAAGATCTTGAAAACAATTATGTAGATTTACGAAATCTTATTCTGAGAGCAGCAGATCGTGCCATTCCAAAGATTAAGTTTAAAGACCATCCAAAGAGAGCCTCAAACCTTGGTGGAACTCCTCATGTGAGTTGGCCGTAAAAATGAAAACAGAGGCATTTCAAAACTGGATGAATAGTCGTCATTCACAGCCACCCCAAGTAGTAAACGAACTCCACTGTAAATACAAATTGCTAATAACTATAGTAACAGAACAGTAGCTCTTGCAAAAAAAACAGTATTATGGTAATTTGATCATGACTTGCTCTAAACATCCACATGACGTTTCTAAATTATGGAAAGAAATAAAAAAAAAATCAAGGGTACATTTCATCTCCCTCAGCCTGCTCTGCATGTTAATGATAAAATTTATAGAACTAACAAAGAAAAGGCTGAATTATTAGCAGAAACTTTTGCTTCAATGAGTCAGACTGAGTGTTTTCTCAATCTGAACAAATTCGTAGAAAGGAGTTTGAGGATAAATTCCAAAACATTGAGCAGACTAATATAGAAAGTAACACTTTATATATAAAACACACAAACTTAACAATGCATGAACTCTGTTTCGCACTTAAACGTGTAAAACCGGGTAAGATATCCACTGGTTCGGATCCTATTTCCTATAACATGATTAAGCATTTTCCTGAGAGTCTGTTATCAAGTTGTTGGAGTTCTTTCAGATTTGCTGGAATACTGGAATACTGGAATGCTCCCTACAGATTGGAAAAAAGCTACTGTCATCCCAATCCTTAAACAAGGAAAACCTAAAACTCTTCCCTCTAGTTTTTTTCGACCTATTTCTTTAACACCTCACATTGGAAAACTTTTTGAAAGAATCATGAAAAACAGAATAGAACATTTCCTTGAAAAAAAATGGAGTCTTGCCTTTATTCCAGGCTGTTTTTTAGGAAAGGTAGAGGAGTCACAGACCACATTGTCCACTTATCCTCAAATGTGAAAAAAGCTCTTGCCAAGCGTTATTCGACCCTTGCAACGTTCTTTGATGTTCATAGAGCCTACGATTCAGTATGGCATTCTAAATTGTTGTTCAAAGCACATGAAGTAGGAATACGAGGTTTTTTTTTTTTCCAATTTCTAAAAGCTTTCTTATCGGACAGAACTATCCAAGTCAATCTACATGGAGCTTTATCAACTTCTAAGACTATTAACATGGGTGTTCCCCAAGGAAGTGTAATCGCTCCAACACTTTTCTCGCTAATGCTTTACGATATTAAACAGGTTAATACAAAAGGTGCCACATTAGCTCTATATGCAGATGATATTGCTCTGTGGAGAAATGTAAACTGCAATTTTTCCAAACAAACAACAAACCAAAAGAAAGAAAATCATTGAACAGTATCAGGAAATAGTTGACAATATTTTTCATTACATGAAATCAAATGGGTTTGGTTTATCTGCTCACAAAACTGTCTTTGTTTGTCTTTACAAAGAAAACAATTGCGTTTGAAGGCAGAGAAGCTATCTCTATAAGGGTTGATAATAATTTGATATACCCAAGCAAACAAGTTAAGTTTCTCGGAGTAATCTTCCACTATAAACTTTTTTTGGAGTAAAACATATTAATTTCCTTGTAGAAAAGGCTAGAAAAAAAATTGGTTTATTACGTGTTCTTTCTGCCATACCTCTGATTAACTGGGGATCTAATCTCGTCTATGTCGCCTCAGGGTTAGTTCGTTCAATTCTGTCATATGGCCAAGAGTTTTTTTTTTTTACAGCTGGAAAGACAGATTTACACAAGCTTACCAGTATTGACTCGTTAGCCTTTAAAATTGCATTAGGACTTCCCCGATGGGCTTCAATTGATTTGACGTACAAGGAGGCTGGTGTGTTACCCTTAAATGAACACAGGCTAAGTTGCGCCTGTAATTTTACAGTGAGGGCTAGAACCATCCCAAATTCAGTAATGACTGAACTGGATGGCAGCACGTATATTTCAAGAGAGATCCGTAACAAATCGGTATACATGTCCCTAGGTGATTATGTTTCCCCATTGTTTCAGAACTGCAACCTGTCTCTTGATGGTATTGCCCAGGTTCCATGTTGTTCATACCCTTCTTCGTGGTTGTCAGAGCAGGCTGAAATAATCTACTCTTACGGAGATTTAAATAAAAAAGATAATCCTCTGTTACTATCATCCTATGCCAAAGACTTGATAGACAGGAAATACGATTCCCATCTACACATTTTCACGGATGGTTCTGTTTTAGATTCTTCCGATGTTGGGGCTTCCTTTGTAATACCAGCGCTTAGCATCAGAAAGAAATTCCATATTACGAAAGGATGTTCTATATTTACAGCAGAGTTATTTGCTATTTTGAAAGCACTAGATTTTATACTTGACATGCCCGTTATACATAGACAAATACTTATACTATCGGACTCAAAATCAGCGCTTACGGCTTTACATTGTCAATCAAAATCTAGTCGTTCAGACTTGGTTGTGTGTGAGATCTTATTTCTCATTCATCAGTTTAAACCCGGGGTATCGATGTAACTCTGTTATGGGTTCCAGGGCACTCTAGTTTACGTGGCAATGATTTAGCTGACTTTTATGCTAAGGAACTGCAAGAAAGAAATAAATCTGATGTTTTGAATTGTGATATCCTTCTTTCTTCATGAAGCTATCCACATTCTGACAAGTTCAATCTGGAACATAAGACAGATACAATATCTGAAGAAGATTCAGCTCGGAAGCACAGATGGGATATGACGAAACCAACAAGCAAATGCTGTAATCCTCCAGGGCCAATCCCAAATCGTAACCTTGTACATAGCTGCGGGTTAATGGTTGGTTAGGTAGGTATTTAAAAAAACCGGCACCTGCTTGTGCATGTGGTCAGACTCTCGATATCCCTCTTTTTTTTTTTATTTGACTGTACTAGTAAAAAAATCACTTTCAGCCTCTTCATGATAAGATGAAGTCCTTCAAGCTTCCTTTGACTTGACTTTGTCAAGTGTTTTTAATCCCAGTTATGAGAACGGCTGGAGCCTGGCAATGTTGGCTGTTACTCTTATTAAATCTCATCCACTTGGAAGATTTTTTAATTCTTCCACCGCCCCCCCCTCTCCTCGATGCCTCCCTCCCCCCCTACAGGGTTTTTTTGTTTGTTTGTTTTTTTTTTTAGAACCAATTCGCGAATTTTTGAAACGTTAAAAAATCTTATTCAAGGCATATTCCATATCAGTATGGTTCGGCGTCTAATTTGCACGTAGAGCAGGCTTTTTTTCCCCCCCCCCCCCCCCCCCCCCCCCCCCCCCCCCCCCCCCCCCATCTTCCTCCCTCTTCTCCCCTTCCCCAATCCATATACACCCATAAGCTGTTCGACTCTTACGAGTAATATGTCAGCCAGTTCCATACTTTAATGACCCTTGACTACCATGTATTGGATATACATGTAGTCACACAGAATTGGTGTTTCTGAATTCCGGTATATATGGGCTCTGTGTGTGTGTGTGTGTGTGTGTGTGTGTGTGTGTGTGTGTGTGTGTGTGTGTGTGTGTGTGTGTGTGTTTATGTTAGTGTATGTAGAAATTATCTCCTCTATAGGGCTTATTTTGATGTTTGGACAAACGAACGAATGAACGAAGTTTAATGCTGTTAGGCTGTAAAAGCCCTTTAAGCAAATCGGCGGGATGTACAATAACAAAACGCGACTCAATTTCGATTTTATTAACATGGAAACCACAGCAATATCCTTTTTTTTTTTTTTCACTTTACGTGATGAAATCATGAACGAGAAAATGTCACTGGTGTTCACTGTCAGTTCTGTAGACGACGGTCACCCCAGGTAAAACTGGATCAGTCCGTGGACCGCGCACAGCAGCGTGCAGCACATGCTTGGGTCTCTGCATGCTTCGTGTTGCCGATGCGTCTTCCTTTCCAAATGCAGGACAATTTAAGACATTCCTCTTATGATGTGTCTTTCTTCCTGGTTGTAAAAACCAAAAAAAGCGATCGTCTTCCGAACACGGATCGCAGGAATATTCTTGAAGGTCGTCGTCTGATTCACACAGCAGCACACTTACATCATCCGTTTGATGGAACACATCCTTCCGAAATACTTTTTGTCTATAGCTTGCTCCAAACTTGTGTCGATGTCCGACTGGTGGATTTCTGGGCCCCTGCTGTTGCGCACCGACGGATCGGGGTGCGAGCACCGAAGCGTATCCTGAATGGGGGATGTGTATGTGCGTGTGCGTGTGTGTGTGCGCGCGTGTGTGTGTGCGTGCATGCGTGTGTTTATGAGAGTGAATGCATGTGTGTACGAGTGTCGTGTGTGTGTGTGTGTGTGTGTGTGTGTGTGTGTGTGTGTGTGTGTGTGTGTGTGTGTGTGTGTGTGTGTGTGTGTGAGTGTGTAAGTGTGTGAGTGTGAAGTTTGAGTGTATGTGAGGGGTATGTGTGTTCGTATTGAGATGTGTATTTGTGTATTTATGTAAGTGCGTACTTTTGTGTGTGTGCGCGCGGGCACGCGCGTCCGTATGTGTATGTGTATGTGCGTTTCTTAAATGTCAGTACAACTTTGAGTTAATCTGACAATAAATTGGTTTCAGTCAGTCATGCAGATTGTCTGGAACAGCCTTGGGTGTAGTCACTGAGAAAGGTATTTACAGATAACGATTGCACACGCATAAATGTTTTGAAGCCCATGTTGAATATTGCAGTTGCAGTAAGTGTATGTGTGTGTGTGTGTGTGTGTGTGTGTGTGTGTGTGTGTGTGTGTGTGTGTGTGTGCGCGCACGCGCATACTTCAGGTGATCGTTGGGGCGGGAGGAGCTTGGGCATACAAACGGAACACATTGCTCTCGATGGTACTCACGTGGCACAGATGGTTGATCACGTATCCGATTTTGTGCAAGTCAGGAAGATATATATATATATATATATATATATATATATATATATATATATATATATATATATATATATATATATATATGTGTGTGTGTGTGTGTGTGTGTGTGTGTGTGTATGTGTGTGTACTTTTTCACATTGGAGATGTAGAGAGTGCATGTGCTTATACACCACGGAGCTAAAGTATGTTCTTTGCGAAGATATGTCGAGCATCAGTATTTACATACCAAAGCTTCAACATGTGTTTTTTTTCCATCACTTTGAGTAGGTGTGGCGATTTTCAATCTTTAAATGCCATGCCAACAAATTTTCGATAATCTTTTGATCATTGAGTGTAACTGTGGCAAATATCGATTTTGATGACTTTGTATATGTATGTCTAGTGTCAATATTTATAACCAAAATGTAAATGTGTGTGTGTGTGTGTGTGTGTGTGTGTGTGTGTGTGTGTGTGTGTGTGTGTGCGTGCGTGCGTGCGTGCGAGTGTGTGTGTGTGCGTGCGTGCGTGCGTGCGTGCGTGTGCGTGTGTGTGTGTGTGTGTGTGTGTGCGTGCGTGCGTGTGTGTGTGTACGGGCGCGCGTGCGCCAACTATTAAATTATGTACTGGCGTTAGCGTGTCTGCAACATTAAGAGATTAATCTTGGCACCTCTTGGATATATAACGACTATATGGTTTTGATTGTTTCATAGTAGGCTGCATATCAATATGACGTTTACACAACGTTGGGGTTTGAGACACATGATACCACATTCAGTCTCATGAATTAATTGTACTGAAAGGAGGACGAGCAGCCCTGAAGGGAATGTGGGGATTCCTCGCCAACAACTTAGGCCCCCAACCAGACTCCGGCTAAATCTGACAACAAAGGTCATATCCGCCATTGGGAAAGCTAGACAGCTTGTACAATCGTAAGTCAAATGGCAATGTCTGCCATCAGGCACCAGTATATTTTCCTAAAAAATAAAAAGTCGGTTCAGTTGCAAGTTTTGGTTGTGATATTAATAAAGTTTCTATGAAAATGTTTTACGCATATATTAAAAAATACATTAAATTTCATCTCAATTAGAATACGTAACTCAACCTGTAAAGAATTGTGTAAACAAGCACCTTATTGAGTATTGAAGAAGGACTGGTTATAGTGTAAATCTATCATGCTTTAATGTAGCAGGTAAAATTTTATCACTCGTGTTGACTTGTTATCACAGCAGCTCTTTCCAAATGATTTAAAACAATTTTGCCTTTGTAAAAAAAGAAAACCTGTCAACATTTTTTTTAAAGTTCTGATTATCATATGTAAACATTCACGTAAAGCCTCTGTGCCTGAGTAAGGAAAATGTTAAAGTGACACTGAAATCAATGATTGAGTAAAACTTTTTTCTCTAAAACATTCAAACATTGATAATTTCTTTCTGTTAAAACTTGAATGTTTTTGTGTTACAAGCAGCCACATGGTCAAATAGCTATCCTGAATCTTCTTTCTAAACAAGCAAAAACAACACAACAAACAAAAATGAAAAGTGAAAACAAAACAAAACAAACTTTGCCCTTTGTGACTGCATCAAATAAAAAAAAAAAGACTGCAGCAGGATTAAGACGATGGCAAAATACAAATTAACACAAAAATGTGCAGAAAAACGCTGATTATCACACACTGCATAGCATAACAGGCAGTGAATGTTGGACAAAATGCCTTCTTCAGACGTTCAAATGATACACGTCGCAATGCCGGAAGCAACATTCCCAAAGACTGCTGTCCACGTTGTGCTGATAACAGACACCTGGGGAGTGTTGCGCATTTCGGTGTTCATTTGTTTAATCAATTTGTTAACCAATCAATCGATTAATCCACGAATCAATCCATTAATCAAGCTACTAATCAATCAATCAATTAATTAATCAATCAATCTATTTATCAATCAATCACTCAACTGATTGATTAATCCAATCACCATTCATGGTTTAATTGAATAATTGATTACGATATCTGAAGCGTAACGGGTCAGTTGAATAATCGATTAATCAGTTAATGGGTTAATTGATTAGTTAATTACGATTTCTGAAGGAGACATATCTCAAACAAACAAACAAACCAACCTCTGCAGTATCTTGCCCTAGGGCACTTTGGTGTGTTCATAGGCAAAGGGATGTAAGCAAGATTGCGGTTGGTTTATTCATGAAAGACATGCACTGATTGTATGATTGAAGCAGTCCAATAATATTGTTCTTTCTCAAGCAAACTTAGAAAGTAATTGTCATGTAGGTTTAAGTGGCATCTACGTTTATGTATTGCATCCACCATGCTTTTTCTCTTTCTCACATGTAGCATCAAGCAGTAAATTAAAACAGTCTTCCTTGATTCAACAGGAGAGCTTTATTAAACAAATCCTACCATTTTGTAACCTGTGCATTGTTGCCCATAATCACAGAAGAAGATTTCAGAGGTTCTTCCTTACCATTCTGCCGAACAGACATTACGGTTTTGAAACAAACCGTAATGTGTTGATCGTTACTGTTTGCATTGTGTGCTTTGAAATGTACTTTCTCCAGGGACTACAACGTGAGTAAGTCTTTCAATCTTCCTCCAGGCCTGGGATTGAGTTGGAATTTACTGGTTTCACCGTGAAGGGGTTGGGTACAGAGGTAGTGAAGGACTGGGGGATGAGTACTGACGCCTTCATTCAAGTGGCTCTACAGCTCGCTTACTACAGGTAACATCTCCTGCTTTTATGGTTTTATTCAGGCCCACGTACCATTTATTTTTGTGCAGTAAGAGAAGATAGTCTGTTAAAGAAAAGCATTAAGTTAGGGTCTATCACAGAGCTTTCAGTAATAATAGGGTCTATAAGTGGTCCTTCAGCTCTGCCAAGTCCTGTTACAGAATCTTCAAAGTTATCAATGCCTACCATAGGTCCTTCAGGTTTATCATAAGGTATAACATAGAGCCTTCAACTGTTGAGGCCTATCCTAGTGTCTTCAGCCCTGTTGTGGTCTATCTTGCAGCCTTTAACTTCCATAAAGTATATGATACCACCTTTAACTCTGTTGAGGTCTAGCACGGCGCATCTGCTATATTCATGAAGGTCTATTACGATACATACCGTTCTTCTAAGTTTTGTTTCATGACGGTGCTTTGAATTGCAGATAGCATCCTCGCCATTGTTATGCATTTTCTGCATTAAAGACTAAGTGTTTGGAAATGGATAGAAAAATGATGTCCCTTGTTTGTTGTTGGTCTTTGTAAAGGCGTCATATCGGTGGTAGATGCGTTGCTTGCTAACTACTGATAGTTCAAATCTTAAATAAATGTCAGCGAACCGCCCAGAGAAACGTGGACAAACGAGTCACAAGACAAAACACAACGCGTTTTCGACCTCTTAGGTCTTGCACTGAACTCTGAAGCGATCTGAGGCGATCAAAGTTAAGTGAATTTTTTCGTTATTTTATTCGTTTTTGTCTCACCTGAAGAAGACCTGAGAGGTCGAAACGCGTTGTTTTTTGTCTTGTGACTCGTTTGTCCACGTTTGTCTGGGCGGTTCGCTGACATTTATTTAAGATTTGTTTAGATTTCCGCCTGCAGTCGTCTCACGTTGCAACTAGATCTACTAATAGTTCAGTACTCCAGCGTATCACTTTCATTCAGATTTAACAGAAAATTACTGTTCCGTCAAACGAAAGAGACAAATTACAAGGCAATCTGTTTCGTTTTCTTTTGTCTCTTTCATTCGGCAGATTAGGAATTTTTCTTTCCAGTTTGTTTCAGCCATCGTCTGTAGTCAACTGATTTTGAAACTCTCTCTCATGTAAACGTTCAATTTTAACCGAGCGTCATTCTGTCTAGTGACGACATTAGAACGCATGATGACAGCGATCGTGTGAACAATAACGACGATTCAGACTCGACCAGTGACGATGCCAGATAACCATGACATGAAAACGACGAAAACGATGGAGGACACAACAGTGACGACGACGCTGATGAGTTTTGAACACGATGACCACACTGTCAATCATAGCAACAGGATTATCTGCAGCGAAGCCGGTGGCAATTTTAAGAAAGTTGCTGACGACGATAATCATGCCAGTAAAAATAATAGAGATGACTACAGCAAAGACAGTAATGATGATGGCCATGTTCATGAGTGCAGGCTGCATCAACGCCCTAGTAGAGCGGTGGAGTACGTGTCCAAGAGGTGTCATCACCTGAGGCTGGTATTACCTTCAATACCTGGCGATCAAACGATTGGAATACTGAACTGCCAGTCTGAGTACGGAAGTTTGATCCCTGGCTCGTACCTGGTAGATGGATGTGTGTATGTGTGTGTGTGTGTGTGTGTGTGTGTGTGTGTGTGTGTTTGTGTGTGTGTGTGTGTGTGTGTGTGTGTGTGTGTGTGTGAAAGCCTGGTTGTTGACTAACAATGCAAATTCCGCTTACATAAACTGCAAGGCAAAATAGGAGGGGGCGAAGTGGGAAGGGTGCAAAAATAGGAAGGGGCAAAATGAGAAGGGGCGAAATGGGAAAGGGGTCAACTGGGAAAGGGGCGAAAAGGGAAAGGGCAAAGTGACAATGGGGCAAATTGGGAAGGGGCGAGATGGGAAGGGGGCGAAATGGAGAAGGGGCAGAATGGGAATAATTTAGGGGTGAATTGGGAAGGGCGCGAAATGGGAAGACACCGATGCCCACCATATATTTCACACAGAAGAACCGTTAATAATGGCTATAATGGTCAAGAACAATTTTTCTTCTTTATCAAATATGTCAAAAACTACTTGACCGATTGTGTCAAGCGGTTTTGACCAATTTGTGCCAAATGATTGTGTTCCTTCATCTGATGGGACATAATCGTAATAATCTGTTATATAACATTAAAAACCGTCTAATGTTAGCAAAATGTATCCCACTCATTTTAGAGAGAAAACTGATCGGTCTGAAAATTGGCAGGTATGTTCAATATGGGTGAAGGCTGACATGTTGTTTTTCCATACTCTGCAACGGCTTCCACTATAGCGTCCGTTACCCAGTTTTTCTTCCTTTCCGAATATCTCAGAAACTGCTTGACTGATTTTGAAGTGATTCTGGAGAGTCTGTGGCAAAGCAAAGAGCTCTTGATATAAAAATGTTAGAAAACTGTTGCCATTCAAGAAAAGCTGGAAGTACATTTGTATGCTTTGCATCTTGTGCCCCCCCCCCCCCCCCCCCCCCCCCCCACACACACACACACACACTTTTTCCAAATTTCGAAGAAAGTGTGGAATTCCGACAAAGTGTGGCTGCAACCCTCGCCCTTCGGAAATTCAGAGAAAGTGTAGGTAGTTCCGTATATTGCTTCTGAAATTCAATATTTACCTTTCTGGTTGTTTTTAGTGACATTTCCTACTATAAAGTGAAGGGAAATCCGACAACAAAAATATCAAGCAAATAAAAAAAAAAGCTATACCAAGAACTGTTTGGAAGAAAAGGTTTTCCGGTATATAGATCTCTTTCCTTGTCTGTATTTGCTAGTATTTTAATGACTAAAGAAACTTATTTAGATTTGGAGCCAATGGCTTTAATGCGACTATTGTAACTTCAACTACTCTACTACTATTGCTGGTGCTGCTCGTGCAAACATCAGCCCACTGGCCTTCACTTGAAAGGGTCATGTTCAGCAGAGAAATAAAATACCAGAAACTCCTGGTAATATCAAACTGAGAAACAGCCACATAGAAATACAACAATCAAATTGTAAAGATTGCAAATGTTGCCGTCTCATGGGGCGTCAAAGTGTGCAGCAATGACACATGCCCAAAGTGGCGACAACAATGAAGGGCACCGGTTGCCGTGGCGAAGTGGTTAGCGCCGCGGACACCCGATCGGGAGACGATGGGGTCGATTGCCATCAGCTCGGAGGGTATTTCGGCCTTGGTCGGCTCCTACCCAGAGTTGAGTGTGTTATAGGCTTAAATGGGTAGACTGGGATCACACAGTCGAGTTTAATCCATCAACAGATGCGCTTTAGACTGTGTTGCTCGAATTTCCTGGTCAACGCTGCGACTCCCCAGTCGATAGTTTCGAGTACTTGCCTAAAAAAATCCCAGGCTTTAATAATCCACCCTACAGTCCGAATGGATCCAAGCTTCAGGTACACGCTGCAAAAGGTGAATACATTTTTTTTTCAGGCTGAAAGTTTCCAGAATCCCTTTACCCAGACTGCACACTGACTTCGCTGTTATCCTCAAAGTTCAAAATCCCGTCAGTATTAGAAGACTGATACGTGCAGCAGGACAAGCAAGCGGTCTTGCCTTGAAAACCAGGCGGATTGTGAATAACAGACAGTGGTACAACACTTGGCTGTGATTGATGGAAGACGATTTCAGAAACTTTCGTATCAGTGGCATTTGGACAAATCAGAGGTACCCCAGATTTTTTTTTTTCCCTTCTATTCAGTGTGTTTGAATGCAAAGTTCATTTTTTTTTTCTGTTTAACCTATTCTTATTTCTGTCTTTGAATCTCTATCCTAAAACGTAGTGAGTTTTATGTTCTCAGACAACTAAACCCCATTACGAGCGCCTGAGTTTACACTAGAAGCATTCAGTTCAGTTGATGCCACTCAAGGGCCTCATTTTTGTACTCCCAGTTTCATTAAATCTAGGTTTGTGGTATCTGCACTCGACATGGACAAGTTAGATGTCCGAACATAACAATACTTTCCAGTTGCGCGTGGCGAAGTTGCTGCAGGAAGCCTGTCAAAGGTAAAAGTGCAACATTCAAATACTGTGGTGAAAATGATACATATAAT
>JADBJO010014961.1:55496-77996 GCA_016801955.1 Conus betulinus
TATAAGCAGAACTCCAGCAAGTCATGACCATGTGGAGTGGAGAAAGCGATGGGTACAGAATGAAATTAGCTCAAAACGAAAACCTCCCTTCTTTTGTTCGGGGGGGAAGGATGGAGGGGAGCGGGTGGCTAGGGCAGGGTGTAGGCAATTGAGAGGAAGACAGGTAGGTGAAGTCAGGTAAACAATTTCTGACGACCCCCCCCCCCCCCCCCCAAGTAAAAAAAAAAAAAGAAAAAAAAAAGCTGAACGGACAGGACTTCAAAAGTTAGGCCTAAATAAGTTAAATTAATTGGATTATTTGAGTACAGACGATAATCATGTTTCCGTTTTATCATCTTTTCTTTTTATTTGTTTATTTAGGACTGGGATTCGGAAAGGATTTTTTTTTTTTTGCCACATTGTTGATGTCTATCACGGACTGTGCACTATGTGCGCAAAACTTGTGTATCCCAGTTACACTTACATCTCTCCTTCAGCTTCTCTCTACTGAAAGCAATGACGGAGCTGCTTACTATCAAAGATTTGCTACAACAGATTTTGAGATGCAAGAAATCTGATGGGAATTACATCTTAAGATTGGGATGTCAATAACCTGTGCCCAACTGGAGTGAGAGTGAGTGGACTCACGGATTGTCCATCCCAGAAGTTTACACTAATTTCTGACAAAGGACAGAGGAAGAGGCAACTTACGTATTTTCTGCTCTGGAAAGGCCAAAAATAGTTACACACACACACACACACACACACACACTCACACGCACACACTGGAATAGACAATCATAACGTGCTTCACTGTAACCAGGTCAATCATCACTTCCAAGGAATTTTAACAAACTCTTGAATCCGTCATATTTTCTTCTTATCTATGAGAGGAAAAGACTGATACTGTGGTGAAATGAGACCACCCACAAGATGATGCGTTGTCATTTCAGTGATCATCAATATAATTAGCAACTTACGATGAGACATAACATTCTGCAGAGAGAGAGAGAGAGAGAGAGAGAGAGAGAGAGAGAGAGAGAGAGAGAGAGAGAGACAGACAGACAGAGAGAAAGAGACAGAGACAGAGAGAGAGACAGACAGACAGACAGAGAGAAAGAGAGAGGGACTCAGAGAGAGAGAGAGAGACACACACACACACACACACACACACACACACACACACACACACACACACACACAGTGTCACACACACACACACACACACACACACACACACACACACATACACACACACATACACACACACAGTGTCACACACAGTGTCACACACACACACACCACACACACACACACACACACACACACACACACACACACCAGGCTGGTTGCAGAAGAGCCACACACAATGACATAAACACCTGCAACAGAAAACACACAGACATAACACACAATATATGGATATGCACTTTATTCTTTCATATAGTATCCCAATCTCATTACTGAACAAAGAATTCTGATTAACTGCCATGACAATGCAAAACAAAACTCATCTGTTATAAAATTCTGTCACACTTCAGATGTACATCCCAAATGCCTCTCAATGCAAATTTATTCCACAGCCGTGTATTCCTTTCTCATAAAACAGCTGTCCCAGTTACGCTCACACTTTATGTTTAAATAAAAAAAACACCAACAAAAAGAAAATTGTAAATTTCAAGAATTGTGAAACTTGTCACCAAGGCACATATAAACATAACAAATCATTGCATGGGGAAAAAATTACACACAAAATCGAAGATATAGAGGCAAATAGAGAAAGACCCCCCCCCCCCCAACAAAATATCTGTGTGTTTGTGTGTTTGTGTGTGTGTGTGTGTGTGTGCGCGCGCGCGCGTGCGTGTGTGCATGTGTGCATGGGCATATGCGTATTTACATGTGCAGTTCACACATGTATGCATGTGTATATAACTGGAAACCACCAAGAATGCCTATGTCTTCAACACAGTTGTAGTAAATTAATTCTGTGACCAGCTTGTGTGCTAATACATCACCTGTATCCGAGGCACACTGGAGTCAGGCCAATCTCACTATAATATTTTTAAGAAGGATGAATACCGCTGACATGGCATGGTGGTATCAAGAATAGAGGATTGGGAAGGAGACAGAAGGGGAGGGGGTAAAGAGGAAAGGGGGTGGGGGGTGGGGGTAGGAAATGACATGGAGTAGAGAGAGGAGGGCTTGGAACTGATGCACTCTATCTCGTTAAATCATCAAAACGTTTTGTTTATATTTGTAACATGACTATCGCAATCCATTGGTTTATCTATTTTTTCATTTATTCTTGAATGAAAAACAAACAGGTGAACTTCTAAAATGCAAAGTTTCTCTCCTGATTCAGTCCTATGTAACTGTGAGATAGTTTCAATACTTCTTAATGGTGAATGCTTGGCATTTAAATGAAAAAGAACAAAAACTGGGGTGTGTTGTCATTCAACAAACAGAATCAATCTAAAAAAAAATCACAGAATCCATGTGTCTCAACTGACATATCATAACAAAAAAAAAAAAAAGAAGAATACACACATAATAAAAATCGCTAATCAGTTGTCTTTCAGAGGGGGGGAAAAAAAAACACTTGGCCTGTAATGACAAACACAACAGCATGTAAACTGGTTGAAGTCAGCTTGGCATGGTTAGAGCAAGATGCGGTCACAGTCAAGGTACCCACACACAAGTCCTGGTCACATCAAGGTTTTGTGATCTACTGCTGTATGGACATGAACATTCTTGATGGTCAACCATCAAATCCTTAGAGTGAAAAGGCTGTCAGAAAAGCTCCCAAGGAGACACCACTTGTACTGTCACTCAATGGCAAAGCCATGCTTCTGCAGGATTTCCAGAAACAAATAAACTGGCTCCTTCAGCCTGCAGTTTCAAGACCAGAGGAGGATTTCATTACCATGACCTCTGATGGTGTCGGTTGAATCTCTGCTCATCTGACTTCCACTGGGTGTGCCTGTTACCATGCCTCTTCGTGCCCTGAATCAATGACATGTGACCAGTTTGACACTGCTGACAGCACTCAGTTGAAGTATACACCTTGGCTATGGCCAGACTCTCCCAGCAGAGGGAGCCAAAGTCAACACGAAATATGTATGCGGCCAAAGAGCAGTACAGGGGAGCCTCTCCACAACCACTGCAATAAATCCTTTGACACTGGATCTGTGTTATGGGAAGTGTGACTGTCCTATGGTACATGTGCGCTTGCTACCTTCGACGAACTTATGTTCAGGTGAAAGACAACCATCTGCCTACATCAATATCCTAAATCACACATGCATTTCAGAGACATCTGCCAACCCTAGGATGCCAGCATTGTGCGACCAATGTCATGATCCATGCGATCAGCACCAAAACCCTTAATAAGTGATGCTGCTTGGGCCCCACCTAAACTTCTCTTAAACACTGATTATTAGCAAGTCCTTTTCAAACAACAGTGTTCCAAACTAGTCTAGTATTATGTACAACTCTTTTTGAAAAATCTGGTCTTAATTCAAATGATCATGCTGCATCCATTTTTTTTTTCATTTACAAAAACAACAAACAACAAAAACAAATAAACAAACAAAAAAGGTGTTCCCAGCTCAAGTGTAACTGGTTGGAAGATATTATCAACCATTCCTTTTTTCAACCAGCTGAGGTCCATGCCAGATAAATCTGGTCTTGATTCAAGCAATCACTTATTCAATCTTTGGTCTTGAAAACAAACAAAAAAAAATGAAATGCCACACATCATTTATATCTCTTTTGTTTTGATTCAAACAATCCCTTTTTTCAATATATTAGAAAAAACAAACAAACAAACAAAAGGCCACACATCTGTCTCCATACAAACAACAATATGGAACAGACCTACCATCCATGTACATATATGAATAAAACAATTTCATAATATTGAAACTGTACTACTGAGAGTTGTTGCAAAGGTTCAGGAAGAACTTGTATTTAATTCATGGTTGCATTTCTTGATGTGAATGTTACATTCGGTGATGGCGCTGAAACTTGTTTATCATGGTACTGTTATGAGGCCTTCCATACCATTCACATCCTACATCTATAACCATGGTCTGTGATCACTGACCATAACATGAACCTTCGTAATTATGTTGACAATACAAAGTCGCAAAAAAGTAATGTTCCCTCAGGTCTGTTTTGGGCTGTTAAAGCTGACAATTGACATCCAAACATAAACGCACACAAGAAAATCATATCCTGAAGAAATACATTTATGAGCTCAACAATATACTGAAAAGAACGACTCATATCCTTAAAGTCTAGATTTCAGCTTGCTTAGCCTGGTTGGCAGCAGTGACGGGGGACAGCAATATTGCATCAAAAATGCGCTAAATGTTATGCAATAAACAGAAACGGCAATGTCCAATAAGCAGCAAATTACTCACATTCTGTTGTTCATACTGGCTTCAATAGCATCTATCCAATGGATGCCCAGTACATTTCATTTTAAAACAGAAAATGGGTGAACACACTTCACCTCCGTCAACTAAGAGAAAATGAAGCACACAAAAATGGAGAATCCATCACCAAACAAAACAAGGTGAAATCAATTGTATTTTTTCCATGTTTGTAAACTGAAAAGAAAAATGGTAACAACTGTTCCATGAAGTCTCCTTTATGTTCTGTACACAAAATAGCAAATTCGTGCATATAGTGTTTGGAGAAGGTGATATTGTTCATTGGAAAGTTCACTTTCTTTTCAAGTGAACGTCATTTGTTTTCCTTTATAGATGTAAAGTTTTTTCTTTTTAAACTTTGATTTTAACGTAGATTTTTCTGTTGTATAGAACAACTCCTACTTTAGTATTATGGCACTATCACTGTCATTATGAAATTAAACAAACATGAATAGCAAACATCAACAATGAAACAAACCTATAAAACTACTTTAGGAATGAGTATCACTGAGACAAACAAATTTATCTTATGTTTGGTCAGTCTTAATTCCTGGAGACACACACACACACACACACTGACTGACTGAAACCAATTTATTGTCCTGATTAACTCTAGGTTGTACTGACATTTTATGAACAGAATATCAACGCTTTTCATTCAAAGCAAAGAAGAATAATTAACACACACAAAAATACACACACACACACACACACACACACACACACACACACACACACACACACACACACACACGCACACACAAAGGAAACTTTACTCAATTGCTGTACCAAGAGTGAAGGTGTGAAAAAATATTCACTGGCAAAACAAACAAATTACTGAAAATGCATGTACAAAAGTTTTCACATAACAGTATGAAAGTTATGAGGTTTTGTGTAAATAATACTTTAGGCATTCAGTTCTTAATTCATATTCATGAATATGAATTCAAAACTCAACAATGCAGCACCTTGTAATCCAAATCATACAGAGTTGTTTGGTTTCATGACTTTTGTCTAGTTACTTTTTTCCACTTACTTAAGTCGTAGTGGGTCTACTTCATCTTAGAGATTACTGTGGAGTCAACATATAAGGTATGAGAAAAACAGGAGACCAAAATGTCTAGATAAATTGACAATTCATATTGGAATCACAGGATGAAGCAGACTGTTGCAGCTCCACCACACACACACACACACACACACACACACACACACACACACCACACACACACACACGTGTATAAAACAGAATGTACACAAACATGCCATCATGTGTACACACACACACACACACACACACACACACACACCACACACACACACACATACACACATGGGACAAGGCATAGGATATGTTTCTTAACAATGTCAGGCTGTATGTGTAGTGGAAGCCCAAAGGGCACAATGACCAAAAAAAAAAAAAAAAAAAAAAGAGAGAACACACACACACACACACACACGAACATACTACACACACTACTAACACAACATACTACACACACACACACTACACACCCACACAAAACACAGAGTTTTGTAAATTGTTGGTTCTGAGGGTTGTTCATCATACACCCTACTTTTGAAGACTTTTTTCCCTTCATTGATTCAGAACAATTTAAAAAATAGATTCTATCGAGACTGATCAGGTGAAGATCAACAATGTCACGTGACATATATCAGACCTACCGTTGGCTTGACAATCACAAGACTTACCACAAACAAGGAAATGTGTTGAGAAGTATGTGTAAACACAACTTTCATCAAAAACTAATCTTTTCCAGATTATCCTTATTTGTGGCTGATCTTTTGCATGGGTACTTTCAGTATGGCGAACCTGAATGACAGTAAATTGAAGGGTGTGTGTGTGTGTGTGTGTGTGTGTGTGTGTGTGTGTGTGTGTGTGTGTGTGTGTGTGTGTGTGTGTGTGTGTTACAGACAAACACAGACTACCAACAAAATACTCACTGCACATGACATAGCACTAAAATGTTATTCATTCTACATATTGTTCTTTTAAGAAAAAAAAAAAATGTTCTTAACCACAGAACAAATCTAGTCAGTCTCTGATGCACTGAAAACATCTTTTATCCCTTCTTCTCACCTTAAAGCACATGATCTTAAAACACTAGAGGCCAATTTTTTTAAAGAAAGGGGGTTGGTTACCGCCAAGGACACAGACGAATAAAGTACAGGACAAGACAAGACACAGTGTCTTGTCCTGTACTTTTATTTGTCCATGTCCTTGGTGGAAACTAACCCCCTTTTTTTTTTTCTAAATTTTGCTTCATTTTCTGCCCTCAGTCACTCCGTTTCGAAACTTAACTAAACGCCAATGTTCATGGGAAAAAAAAAAAAAAAAAACAAAAAACCCCCAGACTCCAACCATGTTAACAGAGAAACGAATGTCAGAAAGAACTACCATGGACAAGCAGCACCTCCAGCAGAACCAAACCTCCTAGAAAAACACTGGCACCAAAAGCAATAGCGACGTCACATTTGTTGAAAGATCAATGCATTCTTAAAGCTCTGTCATTCGCACCAAGCTCTTCCAGCAAGGCATGCACGGATGGGTCGCGGCCTCGGAACCTCCGAAACACTTCACCTGCAGCCACTCCACCACCTAGTGACAGGAAAGTGTCTGCAAACCTGCCGCCAATGCTTTGCACTTTTTTCTTGTTACCCAAACCCACCTCCCGAAATGCTGCAAAAACGTCTGCAGCAATCATGTCTGACCACTTGTAGGAGTAGTAGGCAGCCGGATACTGATCCGAGAAAACATGAGTGAAAGAGCAGGGATGGTGGTCGTCTGGGCTGAGCGGCAAAGGCATGTAATTTCTCCCACATGTTCGTCATCACATCAAACCAATGCCTGCGAGACAGGTAGATTTCCATATCGAAGGCAGTAAGGTAGAGCTGTCTCATCATGTCATAGGCGGAGAGATGGCGATGGGACTGCAGCAAGAGGTGAAGAAGGTCGTCAGGCAGAGGGTCCCCAGAGTGGATGTGGGAGGACAGACTATGCAGGAAGGTTGGATCCATAGACCATCGCTGCAGGAAGTTGGCACACACCTGGGACACAGAGTATACACTTATTACACACATCTGGGACACAGAATATGCATACATTACACACACCTGGGACACAGACTACGCACACATTGTACACACCTGGGACACTGAGGACAGGCATTACTTATTTATCGATTTATCTGCTGCAGGAAGTTGGCACACACCAGGGACACAGAACACATGCATTACTTAATAAATTCAAATTTTAAAGGGAAAGATCATAAGTTCCGTAAGACAATACAGACAAACTGATTTACAGGACATCTGTCTCATCTGTTTGAATTGTCTTGCGGAACTAATCGCCTTTCTTTTAAAAAAATTTGCTTCAATTTCCACTTTCAGTCACTTTGCTTTGAAATTAACTTAATGAGTTCATTTATCTGTTTCAGCAGGCACACATCTGGAACAGAGAGCACAAGCATTACTTGTTTATTCATTTGTCTACTGAAGGAAGTTGGCACCTACCTCGGATCCTCAGCACTTGCGATACTTATTTATTCATTTACCTGTTGATAGTGAAGTTGGCACAGACCTGGGACATAGTGCACTCACATTACTTATTTTATTCGTTTACCTACTCCTGTATCAATCTTTCCATTATTTGTTCTTTTCTTTTATTGTTTTTTTCTGCATTATCCTTTCAAACCAAGTGATGATTCTGAACAACACTCCAAGCATCCAGTAAGTCATTTTACACTACAGCAGTTTTCATGACGCTTGGTCAGCAACAGTGGAGGGCATATATATGCTTTGAACTTAGTGATGTTCACTTAGCAGTGTTTGGGGGATTTCATCAGAACTGACAGCTTCAGAGTCCACAACACTTCCACAGAAAAAAAGAAAGGACTGGATGAGGCAGCAGCCTAAAATGATTCCCTTTTAGTTCTTTCATGAATAATGATGGGTCTTTTTGTTTGTTTGATTTCTGTTTCTTGGTTTTGTTTTAGAGAGTAAAAGATTGTTAGGCTACAAATACTGGTCCCACAGAAAAACAGAATGAAAGAAAAAAGAAAACCCATAGCAGGAGAGATGCTACAAGTTCTACAAGATGTGTGTTCACTTGCTGAAGAAACTTAGCATGATTTTTCACTTGTTACCCTGTTTCATGTCCTGACAGCAGTCAATCAGCTTTAGCCCCCTCCGCCCAGACTTATTTACAAGTATATGATGACAAATCCATCTACAGACTATCTTGTCAAATAATACTTAAAGATAAAATCAACTTGATTCTTCAAAGACCATCCAAGATAAAATCAACTTGGATTGGCACAGACCTCTTACCCCGTTCCCATAGCCCATTTTTCTCTCTCTCTCCCTCTCTCTCTTTCTTTCTCTCTCACTCTCTCTCTCTCCATTTCTCTCTCTCTCTCTATCTCACCCTCTTTCTCTCTCCCTTGCTCTCTCTCTCTCTTCAAAGACCATCCACAGCAGCATTCACACCTACAGGAGATAAAACGATAAGACATGAAAAAAAAAAAAAAAGAGAAGAATAAACCTTTATTAAGTATAGCATTTCTCATCATTTTAACTTCCTCAGTGTACCCCTTTGTTCTTCTCTTTCGCCCTCTCTCTCTCTCTCCCTCTCTCTCTCTTACCCCCTCCACCACTACCTTTCCATCTCACCGCCCCCTTTCCCCTTCCCTCCCAGCCACCCGTCCAACTATTCCTGTCTCCTAGTACCCCCTTCATTCCTCCATCCCTTACCCCGTTCCCATAGCCCATTTTTTCTCTCTCTCTCCCTCTCTCTCTTTCTTTCTCTCTCACTCTCTCTCTCTCCATCCATCTCTCTCTCTCTCTCTCTCTCTCTCTCTCTCTCACCCTCTTTCTCTCTCTCTCTCTCTCCCTCTCTCTCTCTCTCTCTTTCTTCCACCCCCATGCGCACTATGCTCATATATGTATATGTGTGTGCTTATCTGGATGCGCTCAGGTGCATACATTTCTGTGCATGTGTATTGGTGTATGTATATATATATGTGTGTGTGTGTGTGTGTGTGTGTGTGTGCACGTGTGTGTGTGTGTGTGTGTGTATGTGTGTGTGTGTGTGCGTGTGTGTGTGTGGCGGTTAATGTGTTTGATGTTGGATATGTGTGAAAGATCACCAGGGTTCATGCAGTGTGTGTGTGTGTGTGTGTGTGTGTGTGTGTGTGTGTGTGTGTGTGTGTGTGTGTGTGTGTGGCGATCAATGTGTGTGTTGGGTATATGGGAAAGATCGCCAGGGTTGATGCAGTGTGTGTGTGTGTGTGTGTGAATATGTGTGTGTGTGTGTGTGTGTGTGTGTGTGTGTGTATGTGTGTATGTGTGTGTGTGTGTGTGTGTGAGAGAGAGAGTTAGTGTGTGTGTGTGCATGCATGCTTGCGTGTGTGTATATATGTGTGTGTGTGTGTGTGTGTGTGTGTGTGTGTGTGTGTGTGTGTGTGTGTGTGTGTGTGTGTGTGTGAGTTAGTGTGTGTGTGTGTGTGGGAGTGTGTGTGTGTGTGTGTGTGTGTGTGTGTGTGTGTGTGTGTGAGCACACTGACATGTTATCCACTGCCTCTCCAATGATACGCTTGTGCAAGTGATTTTAATTCTCCTTGAACTTAATTCAGCTTCTGCCTTATGTGACATGGACTTGGATGTGTGTGTGTGCGTGTTCAGTTGGCCAACCTTTTAGCCTGAAGTTTGTTTGTAATAAGCCGAAAATTTGCTTCTCACAAAGGCGTTACCGCATTTAACTTGTTTGAGTCTTATAAAAAAAAAAGAAGAAGAAAAAAAGGAGATGTCTACAGGAAGATTTTCAAACAGTAAATAAGAAGAAAGGATCTGACAAAGGGAGAAAAGGGGAATGGGTGAGTGAGTGGGTGAAGGTGAAGGGGGGGGGGGGGGGGGGGGGGGGGGGGGGCTGGAGGGATGGAAACCAAGGGGGGAGTGGGGCAACATGGTTAAAGTACATTTGGTAGATCTCTCTCTCTCTCTCTCTCTCTCTCTCTCTCACACACACACACACACACACACACACACACACACCATTTAGCCTAGCTGATCTCTTTCAGTTTTACGAACACACTCTCTCAGACCCACACCCACACACATGCAATATGTTGTATACTGTAACACTACCACTTAATTCCAGAGATGACTAACATTCCTGATTACTTTTATTGCTTCTTTTAAATAAAATAATGGAAGTAGATGGGTAAAACAGTATGGTTTGGTGTTTCTTTTGGTTTGCCAAGTTGTTTAAAAAAGAAAATGTGGTGAGAGGGGCAGGGAGGAGGGATGGGGGATGAGGGGAGGGAACAGCCAGATGCAGAGAGGGGAAAGCGGTAGATTGGAAGTATTGGTGGGTGGTGATAGGGAGGTCAGACAGAAGGGTTGGGTGCTGCGGGTCTGGGGGAGGGATGTTTTCAGGACAGATTTGCAGACCTGTCAGAAGAGAAACTGGCATTGCAAAATGAATGAATTTGCAAACCAGGACGAGATGGAAAGTCATTTTTCACCACTCCTTTTCTTTCTAATATTCACTGTTCTCATGAAAAAAATAAACAGTTTTTGTCTTAACTTAATCGCAAATAACATGCCATCTCCCCTGTGGTAATCATAACTGAATGCTTCCTCAGGGAGTAAGCCTGCCGTAATTTGAAGGAAGGGTTCCCATCAAGTAAAGGGAAGCAATTCTTACAAATATAGTCAAACTTTTAGTAACTAGGTAGGATCCCTTAGTTAAGTTCAATTTCATGTTTTAACTTCAGAATATTCAGTTTCAACAGGTCTACATTATCTCTACAGTAAAATATGTAATCTACAGTAATGTATGTAATCTACAGTAAAATATGAAAGTAGTAAAAGTACTGCACACTCCCCTTATGTGACTGAACAATAAACAAACAGAATCCATGATTCAATGCTTGCTCACAGTGTATCTTTGTAATAATATAAACTGATATACCAAACAACAGACTTCAATTTTAGTTGCTGTTTTCAACCTTGTTAGTTTGTCACTCTTAAACTTTTCCCTTTTTTTTCTTTAATAAAGACCATTATTTTATATAAATATTTAATAACAGTCATATGATAACAAATTCTATTGTAAGCCAAATTCAATCAACTCTAAATTCTATTGTAAGCCAAATTCAATAAACTTTGTAATTTTTTTTTTTTTATCAAAGAATAATTCAGAATAATGAATAGATTTATCTGAGCATCAGACACTTGACACTAGACCAATTGTTGATGTCTCAAACACTTTCAATGAAATCAGCACCGTCATCCTAAACCGTATTCTTTTTCAATTTTGAAATGAATGCCTCTTTAGTTTTTTTTCAACACTAATCATAACAATGCTTTCAACAGGCACCTTCTCTACTTTGCCCCATTGATTCCTTATGTTGTGAGCATTATTGTAGTAGATGGCAGGCAGGTCAACCTGAACATGCTGCAGTTTAGATTTGTTTGTCAGCTTTGGGCTAGAACAACACAAATCTTGAAATGTGTTCTTTAAAAGTGAAGAAAAAAAAACTTAGTTAATAAACTATATAAATTATAATACATGTCCCCAAAAGTAAAAAACAAAAAGTTAAAACTTATGACCAAAATAGGTGTCCTGAGGGACTACATTGTTCTCACAGCGTTGAAAGGGAAACAGCAGATGGTGTCTGTTACATTAACACACAATCCAAAACTGACAGGCAAATGTTTTTTCACTCATTTCTCAGAGATCACAGAAAGATGTATATATAAAAAAAAGCAGATGAAATAAAACTTGCCCTATTGATTATGACCAAAATCAAAATCAATCTAGAAATGATATGACATGTGTCCTAGTTTTTATAAAATTTAGCATAAAACACAGATACTAGCGACAGAACGTAATAACATAATGATATTAATGATAATAATAATGATAATAATAAAACATTTTATTATTATTATTATTATTATCATTACTATACTAAGTACTCCTCCAACTAATAATGATAATCATCATCATCATCATCACCATTATTATTATTATTATTATTATTATTATCATCAATATCATTACAACAGCAACAACAACAGTCCTGACTGAATCAAATAACACTGATGATGAATAATGAAAACATATCAATAACATCTCAACACTTTCTTTAACTTTTCTTTCTGTTAAACAAAACAATTATTTCAAGGGTAAAAAAAACATTTTAAAATAAACAAAACAAGAAAAAGGTTCATAGACTTTTTTTTACTTTAAATTCTTGCTAGTAAAAATTCAAAAGAAGAATTCTTGTTAATCACAATAACAAACAAAAATGTGATTAAAAGGCAAAAAAAATCTTATGTATAGAAAATCATGCTTTGCCTCTAGAATTTAACAGGATTCTACATGCTGTTAGTCCTGATTTAATCAAATTGGGTGATTTATCAATGAAACAACAAATATGATGTCATTTTTGTTTCAAGTTTTTCTTGCAGCATAACTGGAATCTGAAAATGAGAAACTAAGAAAGGCATGCTTGAAAATAATCACAGGTCAAACTAGAAAAGATTATTTATACTAGAAATTCTAGCTTGCCAAAGCATAGCCTGTTTTCGGAAACTTGTGCATAACCCTGAAAACCACCATCATTTTGAATCTATATCTCTCCCACTGAGTCATTCTTTTTTATTTAAATGATAAAAATGCAATGTTAAATTAGTGTGGAACTATCAACCCTCCACCTCCCTTTCTTAAACTGGGTGCTTTTCACATATTTATTGCTTTTAATTCTACACTTTCTTGACAAAGCACCAATGGAACAGAAGAACTGAATAATTCTCCTGGTAAACCTCAATGTTTTTGTTGTGTGTAAATTATACCATCTCTGTTTGGTTATTTTATTTTTTGGTTGCTAGCTGATTTTCCAGAACATTGTATTAATGGTGCAAACACCTTATATCAATGTGTTAACTTTTGTTCTGGTTCAGTTGTTGATTTATTAATGTTAAATATAGCCCATTTTTCCTGTCACTAGGCTTACCTGCAATGCATCATACTCCACATTGTTCTGCCCAGCCAGATCGCTGTAAGGCACTTTAGTCATCAGCTGTTGAAGGCCATGCCCAAACTCCCGGAACAGGGACAGGACTTCAACAAACTGCATCAGTACAGGTGATGAGGCCGACTCTGGCTTGTGAAGGTTCATGACCAGGTAGGAGAATGGTGTTGTGTTCAACAGCTCGCTGCGCTCTCACGCCCCATCTCCATCCACGCACCCCTCAACTTCATTCCCATGCGAGAGAATGGGTCAAAGAAGAAGGAACCCATGTAATGCCCATTCTCATCATACAGTTCAAAGTACCGAACATCTTCATGCCATGTCTCCACTTTTCCAGTGCATTCTTTGACTGTGACTTTGAATAAGAATTTGCACAGGTCAAAGAGTCCACTGAGCACACTTTCGAGAGAAAAGTACTCTGATACCACACTGTGATTGAACTGGTACAGGTGTTCTCTCTGTCGTCTTCTCCAGTATGCCAAAGTCCCACATCTGCAGCTTTTCCTTGAAACCTTCAGAAGCAGCAAAGTTCTGCAGCTCTGCAATTTCTTCATTTGCCTGGCTCCAGAATGCTCTTCTCAATGCATCGATCATGTCTAACACATTTTCCACTGAGCCTGCCATTTTGGTTTCTGTGGACATTTCTGCAAAAATTGTCGTAACCAAGCATCTCTGCAGTGTCTCTTCTGTACATCCGCAGTTCTTCAATCAGTTTATGATTGCCAAGATTGCGTTCAATGAAATTTACAGATGCTCTGTTGTTATATGCATTCCAAGCATTCCAGCGCAGCAGGCGGTCACTGCAAAATTCAAGAAAAGCTGTGTAAATGTGTGGCTGTAGAGTGACATTCCAAGGGCCCATGACTTGGATACAGACTGTTGTCAGCCATGATGGCAAGAAGCTTAGGAGGCATTTCTGATAAAACAGAGAAATCATCAATCCTGTGTGAAAACAGGCTCTGACATATCATTACTCTCTGTCTGAAATTTGTGCGTTCATGGGCTAAAACTTTCTGAGTGTCAATAAAACGCTCTTCTTTTCCTCTTGCAGAGTTATGCCATTTAAATCACCCCTTGTCAAATGCAGTGATAAAAAGCCTCTCCTGAAAACTCATTTAGCTGTTTGGATTTTGCCTTGAAGTCTTTGCACGCCTGATAAAGAACACTGCTGTTCCATCGTTCATATTTGGCTTTTTCCACCTGTGGATGTAAGCGTACGAAAGCTCGCGTGTAATCAACCCAAACATCAAATTCAGGTTCTTGGATGTTCTCCAAGCAGTGTTTAGGGGAACTGATATCTCTTCAATGGGATCAAACACTGCGCTAAAACTTTGCTCCTCCTCACTATTCCTGAGAGTCTCAAGGTGACATGGGAGCTGAGTTTCATACTGAATGGCGAGTTTTCGCACAGCCAGTGATGCAGCGAACTGGACTGATGATCGAGAACTGAGGCGTCCGTTCGAACTGCATGGCAGCATTGTCGTCAACAGAGTCAGGGGGTGTTTTCTGGTAATAAAACATAATAACCATCCGTTGCATGCCGTGCTGGTGTCCTTCCAGGGACTGTGGATAAGAAAGAAGAGCGCAAAATGAACTGGGAACTTTGACAACATTTGAGGTTATGGATCGCCATCGTTTTCTTTTTCAGAGTGATCTTTCTCTAGTTTGGAAACTATTGAGTAGTTTCCCGGGGGGGGGGGAAGGGGGGGAGGGGGGGTTTGGGGGTTCAGGTCCAGAGATACAAAAGCAAAACAAACTTTATAGCATTACTTCCCCTCCCCTCTTTTCTCTCCCCTCCTCCATAATATTGTTCACTCCGGCTTCATGTTAACAGATTAGTTCAAGGCCTGTTTGCTAAAATCTTAGGTTGTAGTTGTGTCTTCGTGTTCATCATATACTCCCCTCAAAGCTACATCTAGCATTACTTAGAACCATCGCACCGTCCAGCTCTTGAGACGTGTTGTGCCTATCTTTAGCGGTTCCGGTGCTTTTGGTTTCAGTGTGTAAGTACAGTTAATATTCTTTTTCTCCCTTTAACCCTTTGGGGGGGGGGGGGGGGGGGGGGGGGGGGAGGGGGGATGCCGTATAAGTGTGCCGAACTGCAAAGTTCACCAGGTTCCTCTAATTATCAGTTGTAAATTAATGAGTTTGTTGTTGTTGTTGTGTTTTTTTTTTTTTTTTTTTGTTGTTGTTTGTTTTGTTTTGTTTGTTTAGTCACGGCATTCCGCCGGACTTTTCACGGAAGGATGCTTGCATTGTCATCCCGATACCAAACGGTCCAAAACGGTCAAACTCCGGCCTCTCCCGAGCGTTTTTAAACTGAATGTGTGTGCAACGTGTGTTATGCGTTGGTATGGACATAAAGACTTCGTTGTAGGCTGTATAGTTCCAACGAGGGGCTGTGTAGGAAATGCAGTCCGAACTATGTTATCCCGGGCGGGCGGGGCGGGAATCCCACTGTGCCAAAACGGCCCGGCGGAGATTCGAAAACCGCAGGACACAGGATGGAGGTTCACGAATCACGGCGAGAGGTGTTACGGATTCGCATATCTAATGCATTACATTTCATCTCTCATTCTTGGCGGGATCGTACAAAGGTCTATAAGAGATGATAAACTTTTCACTATAGTTTTTTGGAGATGTTAGCGAAACTGGAATGGAGGCGACATCCACATTCGCTCCTGACGCATGAGAGAGAGAGAGAGAGAGTAGAGAGAGGAGAGAGAGAGAGAGAGATCAGTTTGCCGATGACAGAGGCAATGGTTCGATGCCTGGACTACATCAAGGCACGGATCCTGATATCAGTAAGCCCCTCTAGCCCATGTATTTGCACAGGCCAGCGCTGGCCAGGAGTCAGTCGTCCCAAGCTTCTTCGTGGTGATCGTCGGCAGGAGCGTGCTCAGGGGTGAGCTACAGGGGAGGTTCGCTCACCGAGAAGAAATCTAGTAACAGGAAGCTTGTGGGCTCCCTGCCCGGTTCCATTCATACCCTACAGATGGTAGATAAGGTCGAATCCGATGTGAACACACGTTATAGATCAGTGGATAGGAGCACAGAGTTCACTTTTCAAACGAGGGTAACACACAGCAGCACACACAAACTACACACACACAAAAACACACAAAACACGCACGCGCTGCGCCGCGCGCCACACACACAAACACACAACCACCACGTGTGGTGTGTGGTGTGTGTGTGTGTGTGTGTGGGTGGTGCGTGGGTGTGTGTGTTGGGGGTGTGTGTGTGTGAGAGAGAGAGAGAGAGAGAGAGGNCTCTCCGTCTCGTGTTTTATGTGTTGCGGTGCTTACTCGCGCCTTTTGTGTTGGCGTGTGTGGTGTTTTTTGTTTGTTTGTGTTTTTGTTGTGTGTGTGTGTTGTGTTTGTGTGTGGTGTGTGTGTGTTTATGTTCTTGCGTGCATGTAGTGTCTGCGTGGAGGGCGAATGTGTGCGTGTGTGTGTGGTGTGTTTGTGTGTGTTGTGTGTGGTGTGTGTGTGTGTGTGTGTGTGTGTGTGTGTGGATCAATTGTTTATCGAATCGTAGCTGATTTTTGTTTCCTTTTTCGTGCCGCGGGGGGGGGATGGGGGCGGGGTTGTTGTTTTTTGCTGCTGCCTGTTTCTTATTGCTTGCATGTGCCCGCCCTTTCGTCCATCTCCCCTGTTCCCTCCTCTACTTGTTCCTCCTCTTGTTCTTTCCCTCCCTTCCCCCAACCCTTCACTCCACCCCCCCCCGCCTCACGAGCGTCCCTTGCTGACCACCACTGTCCACAAAAAACAAAACAAAACAAAAAAGAAAAAACAAAAAAGCCGAGGCCCTCTGATAGAATGTCATCAGTGGAAGCCCTGATGGACGGTTAAAACCATTGTGGGACCACCCTCCCCACCCCACTAGGCCATAAAACCATTGTGGACCACCTCAGCAACCCCACTGCCATAAAACATTTGTGGACCACCTCAGCAACCCCACTGCCATAGAAACCATTGTGGAACCCCACTGTGGCCACCTCAGCACCTCCCACACTGCCATAAAAACCATTGTGGAACCACCTCACCGACCCCACTGCCATAAAGCCATTGTGGACCATCTCCCCAGCCCCGACTGCCATAAAACCATTGTGGACCACCTCACCGACCACTCTGCCATAAAACCATTGTGGACCACCTCCCTACGACGGCACTGTCTGCCATAAAACCATTGTGGACCACCTCACCGACCCCACTGCCATAAAGCCATTGTGGACCACCTCACCGACCCCCACTGCATATAAAGCCATTGTGGACCATCTCCCCAGCCAACCACTGTAATAAAACCATTGTTGTGGACCACCTCACCGACCCCACTGCCATAAAACCATTGTGGACCACACTCCACTGCACCACTGCCCATAAAACCATTGTGGACCACCTCAACCAAACCAACCACACTGCCATACTGTGTCGTAGGGGCGGCGTTTGTCGGGCAACTGAAAAAATAATTTTTAATTTTTTTTTTTTTTTTTTTCAATGTGATCGATGAAAAATAAGTATGATGAAGAATGATGCTGCGGGGGTTTCCATTTCGGTCTGAGACAGGCTGTAACTCTACGCTTCCTTACATAATAATATATCCCCGCGTCAACCAGGCCCGAGAGAGATACAGACACCTGCAGTGTGTTGGTCAGGAAATTTGAGCAATGCTCTCAGAGACGCATCCATGAAGTGGGGAAACCGGGAAATTCGACTCTATGGTCCCAGTCTTCCCAACTGAGACCCCCCACCCCCCCCACCCCCCCACCCCCCACCCCCCACCCCCTAGCAATTTCAAACCTCTGGGTAGGACCCGGTGGGGGCAGAAAAAATCCAACACATGACTCGGATGGGAATCGAACCCACGAACCTCCCAGCTGAGGAGTCCGCAACGCTAACCACTTCGCCACGGCGGCTGGTCAGGCGAAGCCTGGAGAGACAATTACTTTAGGAGCTACATATCATCTCCCCCTTACTACTTCTTCTTCTTCTTCAGTGCTCGACAGCTACGCAGCTATAGCGGCAAAACTCGGCTGTCCGGCGGAGATCACTGGCAATCTCTCCCTTCTCCCCCCCCCCCCTCCTCCCAACCGAGTTTTGTCTTGAGGTCCGCAACCCATTCCGGCCAGGCTGGCACTCGTCTCTCACCATTGAGGGGACAGTCCTGAAGGACATGTGCTGGTGTCATGGGTCACCGGCTTGCCCACAAGGACACAGGTCTGAGTCTGCGGCTCCTACCCTCTTGAGGTGGGGCTCGCAAGCCACGATGCCCAGTGCACCAGCGGGGAAAAAAAAAAAGAAAAAAAAAAAGATTGTTTGGTGTGTCCTCTCTCCAGTGTGTGGATGGGGCCTTCTTCTTTCTTGGAGTCTCCACCTTCTTCGAGTTGAAGATTCTGACACTTTTGTGTGTATGACCGTTTTTTTTTTTTTTTTTATTCCCGCCATTAAGGCAGCCATACTCCAACTTCGGGGAAGATGCATGCTATGTGTCATCCATACAAACGGCCAAACTTGGCCTTCTCTTCCGAAAGTTGGTGATGGTATTTGACGTGTGTGCAAGATGTTGTGCGTGCGTTGCACACACGGGAACCTCGGTTTTATGGTCTCATTCGAAGGGACTGTATGGAAAATGGAAAAGTCAGAACCAAGGTTAACTCCGAGGGAAAAATCCCCCTGTACCGAAATTCGAACCCCCGCAACCTCTGAAGGTACCACGTAGAAGCGACATCTACCACCCCCTTACAACACCAAGTTACGCATAGATCCAGTTCCAGTTATAATAGACCACAGAGAAGCTTCGTGAAGGTGAAATGGCGACAGTCCTCCTCCCCTTTCCCCCCTCCCTCCTCCACCCCCCCCCCCCCCCCCCCACCACCACCAATGACAAACACGTTACAGAAGTGGGCGAATCGAGTAGCCCGACATAATTATGCATCAACATTTATAAGAAGTTGAACAGTTTAGTAGTCTGGGTGGGGAGGGGGGGGGGGGGGGGGGGGGGGGCCAGTGCGGGGCGAACAATTTCTCCCTCATCACATTAATGAACAAAAGATTAGCACAAAAAAAAAAAAAAAAAAAAAAAGGAGATGAGAATGCGAGCTGGGGTTGGATACAAATCAAGAGAGGACGAAAAGTCAGGGAAATGTATTGTAAATAAGAAAATTCTTCATTAGCAGCCTATGGGGACCATTGTAACCCACCTTGAAGACCGAAATATTTGTAAGTATTGCCTGCCCCGAGGCCTTTCGTCCGCTGGATCGGATTCATCAGGGAGGCACGGCTGATTGGCTCGGCATATTTAAGAATGAAACAGAGATGGACAAAGCAAAGCCGAAGTTTAAAACAACCCTGCTTTCTAATCCAGCTTCTTTCCATATTAAATCCGTTTCATGTTCGATAGAAACAAGGTAAATTTGTAAACGGTAAAGATTATAAAAAAAAGGGGGGGGGGGGGGGGGGGGGGGGGGGGGGGGATGGGGGGGCGGGGGGGGGGGGGGGGGGGGGGGGGGGGGGGGGAATCTTTCCTAAATATGTTCTGCCATCATCTTTATTCTGGCTTTAAATACATGCATTGATGTAGTAATGTTTTCTGATTGGTTAGAAGAAATCGTCGGCCTTTACGTTTGTCCTGAAGGCCGACAAGATATCGGTGACAGCGAGAATCCGATCGTTTTCGTGGACCAATGAGAAGACGGTATTATTTGTAGTCATACGGAGACGGCCGGGGAGAGGGAGGGGGGGGGAGGGAGGAGGGAGGGATATAATTCCCCTTTTTTTTTTTACTCATAACCCTAACAGGACATTTACCTGTGTGTATTTAACACGAAAACATTTGAAAAAGAAAAGAGGCCTAAGTAGACAACGCTGTCTTCGGGGAGTACGCCATTCTCCGAATTCTGTCACGCGATTGGTCCACGCAACCAGCGACTTTCCCCTGTTGTCTCGTTTTGTTGATGAATAAAACCTCTGTTGGCTGGCTCTTCTACTGGAGAAGAATACAAGCGAAAGCCTTGCCTCCGTGTTTTTAAGAGTCGATTGTGCGTTGGCTAGGGCTCCGTTCCGGATCAAAAGACGTTGTGCAAGCCGGGGAGTGGTCGTTTTGGGTCTTTTCTGAGTGTCTTTTGCAGCGTGTAAATTTATGTCAAAAATGAAAAGGCTTTTCTGTCGAGACAGTTTTTTTTGTGTGTGTGTTTTTTTTTTATTTACTGACTTTCTTCTTCTTCTTGCCGTGCTTGTCATGTTTCACATGCACTGCGTGCAAGTGCTTACGCTGAGCACTTTTGTTGCTGCTTGTTGTTTGTTGTTTGTTATTGTTGTTTGTTGTTGTTTGTCGTTGTTGTGTTGTTGTTGTGTTGTTGTTGATATTGTTGATGTTGTTGTTGTTGATCCTTGTTCTTGTTCTACTTTGCTCTGTTTGTTTGTTGTTTTTCTTGTTGTTCTTGTTGTTGCTGTGGTTGTTGTTGTTGTTTTTGTTCTTCTTCTTCTTCTTCTTTGTTCTTCTTGTTCTTGTGCTTGTTTCGTCTTCTTCTTCTTCTTTCTTTCGTCTCTTCTTCTTCTCTCCCATAACCTGTGTTTTCTCTCTCTCTCTCTCTCTCTCCCTCTCTCTCTCTCTCTCTCTCTCTCTGTCCCCTCTCCTCTCTGTCGTTCTGTCCTGTCTCGTTTTCTCTCTTTCCAGTCCTCTGTCTTTTCCTTGTCTGTCTCTTTCTGTCTTGGTCTTCTGTCTTTTGTCTCTCTCCCTCTCTCTTCCTCATCTCTCCTCCTCTCTCTTCCGCCGCGTCCTCTCTCCTCTCATCTCCTCTCTCTCTCGGCCTTTCTCTACTTTCTCTCTCTTCTTCTCTCTCACGTTCTTCCTCGTCATCTCCACTCTCGCTCTCTCTCGCAGCCAAAGGCTCTTTCTCCCTCTCTCTTGCTGTCTATTCTCTTCTACACTCTCTCTCTCCTCCCTCTCTCCGACCATCTCAATCTCCTCCTCCTCCTCTCTCTCTCTCTCTCTCCTCCCCTGTCTATTACCCACACACACAACACACACACCCACACACACACACACACAATCTCTCTCTCTCTCTCTCTCGCTCTCCTCCTCTCCTCTCTCTCTCTCCTCTCTCTTTTTTTCTGTTCTTTATGTCGTAGGCCTTTGTCTTACTTCCCCCCCTCTCACACCCCACCCCCACCACCCCACTCTCTTCTACTCCCTATACTGACTCTGACCCACGATGGTAGTGTTACTGATGAAACATTGGCGTGCTGGTGGTAGAATTTTGTATGAGTATGACACTTTGTTGTTTCGAAGAGACTTGTTATTGATAAAACTGGGTGGAACATGTAGACTTCGCTTGTTGAGTAAGTTATTGAAGAGTGCTAGGCCTGTATTTCAGACACACATGCGCGCGAGCGCGCGCGCGCAGGCACAGACATTGACACAGACACACACCAGACATAGACACAGACACACACACAGATACACAACACACACACACATATAACACATACACACACCAGAGAGATATAGATAGACAGACAGGCAGGCAAGAGAAGAGAGAGAGACAGACAGACAGGACAGACAGACAGACAGAGACAGACAGACAGGGACAGAAAGACACAGAGAGAGACAGAAACAGAGACAGAGAGACAGATAAAGACAGAAGTGACAGACAGACAGAACGGAGACAAAAACAGAGAACAGAGACAGGCAGGCAGGCTGACAGACAGACAACAGAACAGACAGAGGCACAAGGACAGAGACAGACAGACAGAAAGTAACCCTCTCATTTACACACAAAATTCACAACGACCTCATTAGACTACCTATACCACCCCACACCACCATCACCACCACTATACCACCACCACCACCACCACACCACCACCGCCACGCCGCCACCACTACCACACCGGGGTGGGGGTGGGGTGGGGGTGGGGGTCATTCAGGACGTTGGACCGACCGCCCGGGACAAACCAGCCGACAAACACACAAACAAAACAAAACAGACAGACAGAAGCTGATGACCATCACTTAAGAGC
>JADBJO010014961.1:85496-98728 GCA_016801955.1 Conus betulinus
CTCCCCTCCCCTTCCCCCCCCCCCCCCCTCCCCCCCCCCCCCTTCCTCCTTTCCCACCTCCATCTCCTTTAAGGTTTGCTCTGTGTGTCTGTGTGTGTGTGTGTGTGTGTGTGTGTGTGTGTGTGTGTGTGTGGCATTAGTTACTGGATCAATGGAGCACCAAAGGCGGACTTTTCCTTTTTTGAAGTTCCCAAAGCAAGGCCGAAATCCACCTCTCATTTTTGGTGCTTCATACGCTCCTCTTCATCTAAAAACAAAAAAACAAACAAACAAACAAACAAAAGCGGGGAAAAAAAAAACAAAAACAATTGTCCAATACTAGGGATTTTTGTTTTTTTTGTTTTTGTTGTTTTTTGAAATTTCCCAACCAGTCTCTCTTACATACAATGCATAGTCTGTATGTTCTCTTTACAAATGACATATTCTTTGCTGATTTGAGTGTTTTTGCGCGTCTTGATGCCAATGTGGTCTGGGTCTGTGTGCCGAGTTATTACATGTGTGGTTGTCCACTCCCCCCTTCCAGTTACTTTTCTTAGTACTCCGACGACCCCCCTCCTCGTTCACACCTCTTCCCCAGTTTGTCACCCCATCCTATCTCCCCTCTTCACCCACAGTTTTCTCGGTTCAGTCTTCGTTTCTGTTTTGAAAAGGTTGAGGTGATCTCTGTCCGAGCATCGTAAATTCTATCAAAACAAATTTTGTGAAAACAAGATAATTCAAAGTGACTCTCGCCCCACTTCCCTACTTTCACGCGGCACTCGCCCACAAATGACATAAGCTCAACTCAAAATACCTCGTTTCGCACCCCTCCTCTTTAGCCTCGTCTCCGCAGGAAACAGAAGAAACAACATTAAGGACCAACGAAAACGAAGAGAACGAGCAAATTATATTGGGTTTCCCTTTTTTGGTTTTTCTAATATTTCGTTCCGCCCTGTCATGAATCCTGTGTTACTCTTGTCTGAAGAAAGAAAAACACGAGATCAAAGGCGTTAATGTTTTTTGTCTTGATCAACTTGGTTGTCCCGTGTTTTAATTTGTCGGATTCACTATTTTCAACTTTTGTTTTTTTTTACATTTCCGTTCTCGGTTTCCTTGGTTGTCGTCCTCTGGCTCTGAACCAAAACAAGACCCCAACCACCTCAGTAGAAACTGGTGGCGGTTGCGTCGTCACGTGTCGGTGGCTCTATCATCTGGAGACGCGGCTGTCTTCCCACATTTGTTTGTCACAAGCTAAGGCAGGCCTCGCTGTGAGGCCTCAGGTCTTCTTCATTGACGAGCGGGTTTGTGAGTTTCGCTAGGGGGTTTTCTTCATCCCCATCCGCGGTGCGTTTATTTTGGAACTGCACTTTTGTTTTTTTTTTTCCGGCGGTGGACCGCGCTCTTCCTCTTTACAGAGCTCTTCACGTCTGTGGTTTGGTCACTTTTTTTACAGGGGGAGATCCTGGACATCACACACCCGTCGAGAGTCATCCACATAATACAAGTGGATGCATTCTTGCAGAGAGTTCGTGATCAAGTTCCCGACTCCAACCAATGCAGTCGGTCCTATGTCTCTGCCCGGGCCTGTTCGTTGAGGCGTTATTCTTTGCTTTCCTTTCTGCGTACTGCAGCTGCCTGATACTACGGCAGCAACACTCCTCCTCTGCTACAGAGACCAGGGGCAGTGTGGACGTTTTGTCGTTGCTCTAATAACACCGTTTTCTGTTTTTTTTTTTTTTTTTGTACCGCCAATTAGGACATCGCCTGCTCATCTTCGGGTAAGTGTCGCATGCTATGGGAAACGTGTCCATCCATTCACCACACGGCTCCAAAAATGGACTTTCCTCTTCCGAAAGTGGTGATCGGGATTTTACGGGTTGTTGCAAGAAGGTGTGCGTCGCGAATCACACACGGAACCCTCGGTTATATAGTCTCATTCGAAGGGACCGTTATGGGAAAATGGAGTCAGAAATAATGTTAACGCGAGGGGAAAATACCCCCCCCACCCCCCCCCCCCCCCCCTGTGCCCGAAACGGGCCAGGGGGAGAGCACATGCGATTGTTCGAATTTATCATGAAGCTGTAAGTATAGTGCATAAAATAATGTCACGAAGTGTCGCTAATGGAACCTCCTTTCGCGCGGAATCATTTTCATCCTCATTTCTTCAAATAGACAATGAAAGGGCTGCAAGTGCGTGACTTCGCTCTCGTGTCGTCTTCTCTGCTGGTTCATCTACGAACCGTAGATGATTTTTTTCTTTCTTCTTTCTTTTTCTTTTTTTTTTTTTTTAAGAAAAATTCTCATCTACAACTTAATGAAGCCTCTCCTTGAATCGCAAGAAGTATTATGTATCGTTGCATTCCAAATATAGTTCGTTGTTCGGTTTCCGTGTATGGGTGGTGGTTGTGCGTGGTGGTGGTGTGCGCGGGTAGTGGTGGTCGTGTTATCCCGCTGCTCGCGATCCGCGTCGTTTGTTGTTGTTTTTCGTTAATCTCGTTGTTGTCTTTGTTGTCCTGTTTGCTGTTGTGGTAATCCTCGTTGTCGTTGTTGTTGTTTTGTTGTTTTGCTCGTTGTCGCCCGTTCTTGCGTTGTCGCGTTGATTTGTCGTTGTTGTTATTGTTGCTGGTCGTCGTCGGCATCTCGGTGGTTGTTGCGGCGGGTTTTGTTGTTGTTTTGCTGTTGTGATGTTTGTTGAGTTGCTGTTGTGTAGTGTGTGCATGATGTGTTGGTCTTGTGTGCTGTTATCGTTGGCGTTGTTGTTGGTCTTGTTGTTGGTACTGGGGTCGTCGTCATCGTTGTCGTGTGGCGTTGGTATTGTTGATGTCGTTGTCATCGCTGTTGTTGTTGCTAGCTGTTATTGTTGTTTTTGTTATGTATTGTTGTCGGTGTGCTGCGTCTGCTGCTGTGGCTGCTGTGTGTTGTTGTTGCTGTTGTTGTTGTAAAGCTGTTAGTCTCCGAGACACTTCAGTGACACAGGGACTCAGCCCGCACTCTGCTGTGTGATGTCAACTCTTGACAGCTCGCTGACTTGATCACATTATCAGGCTGTTGGGGGGGGTCTTCTGTGTGAGGTCTGCTTCAGATTACACAGGCTGGATCCCCACTTGTGTTGGTTTCTCTTCTCTTCTTTTCTTGTCTTCTGTGTGTTATTTGCAAGTTTCAGTTTTAAAACATTGACTGTAAGATTATTTGCAGGTATGTTGTAGAGAGGTAAAGAGGGACATTTTTTTTTTTCTAGATACTTTAGATAACCACATTATGCATACACTGCACTTGTAACGGACATTATGCATCCTCGTCTCTCTTCTCTCTCTTCTCTCTCTCTCTACGTTAATACCACGATGTGAACAGACGTAAAACTGCAAAGTACCAATATACCGCGCCCGCTATGTTATAGAGACGCTCATCTTGGCGCATCTTCTTCTGGACCGATCCGTCTATGGCCGCTCCAAGTGGTGGCCCGCACTTATGATTCTCTCTTCGGCGGCTCCTTCTTCTGGCAGCTCGTCTTCTGGACGCTCAGTCTTCGGCCGCTCATTTGGCCGCTCCTCTTCTGGCCGTTTTCTTCCTCCTCGGCCGCTTCTTTTCTGGCGCTCCTTCTGGCCGTTCTTCTCTGGACGCTTCCTTCTTCTGGGCCGATTCCTTCTGGCCGCTTCTCGTCTGGCCGCCATTCGGCCGAGTATTCTTATGGCCGCTTCCTTCTCTGGCCCGCTTCTTATTTCTCTCTGGCCGCTCCTTATGGCCGCTCTTTTTGGACGCTCCTTCTTCTGGCCGCTCCCTTCTGGCCGTCCGTATCTGCCGCCTTCAGTCGGACCGCTTCGTGATTCTGGCGTCTTCTTCTTTGGCGCTCCTTCTGGACGCTCCTTCTCTGGCCTCTCCTCTTCTGGCCGACTTCTTCTTTCTGGCCGCTTTTCTTTTCTGGGCCGCTTCTTATCTCGGCCGCTCTTCTTCTGGCCGCTTTCTTCTGGCGCACCTTATTCTGGACGCCCCATTCTTCTGGCCGCTTATTCTTCTCGCCGCCCCTTCTTCTGGCCGCCTTTTCTGTGCGGCCCTTCTTCTGTCAGCACCTTCTTCTGGCCGCCCCTTCTTCTGCCGCCCCTCTTCTGGCCCGCCTTCTTCTGGCCGCCCCTTCTTCTGGCCGCCTTCTTCTGGCCGCCACTTCTTCTGGCCGCCCACTTCTTCTGGCAGCCAATTCTTCTGCCCGCCCCTCTTCTGGGCTTAAAACTCGGGCCGGCGCCTTCTTCTCGCCGCGGCCTTATGGCCGCTCTTCTATGGCCGCTCTTCGTTGGCCGCTCCTTCTTCGGGCACCAACATGTGCTATGAATTAGTTGGATCCCAACTCTTCTTGGCCGCGATGCCTTGCTCGCAGGCAGCAGACCTTCTCGGCCCGCGTTGATTGGACTTTGACAATGGCGTACCGGTATTTCCCCCACACAAATGCCCTCAATGTAACTCCGGCCAATTTGGCCTTTCCTGCAGCACCCACCAGCCCACCACTGTGTCTGTGTACAACCACTCCGTGCACCTCCCCCAGAACACCGCACGTGCACATAAAACGTCGATCTTACTCTGCCCAGTGGAGGCGGCTTCATATACCAATCCAAACGGCAACCGTACCTACAGACCCACTGATACCAGCTAAAACCACCAGATGCATGGGGGGTGGTGGGCAGGCTCGCTGTGTATCGAGGGGGAAAAAAACGGTGAAGAAAGTCAAGGGGCAATATACGCTGGCCTTGTAAAACTGAAACTGCAATCACCACCCTTTACACACCTTTCCTTTTTCGTTGCCAGTCCACGACACCATGTGCAAGGAATCTGCCCTGATAAACCCTAAGCCCAGCACCACCTTATTTTGGATGCGGCTTTCCGCCCCCTGTAAGCACACAAACCATTGGGTTACTTTGTGTCTAGCAAAACATGTCAGCAAACAGTGAACCACTGGGAGGGGGGTCGAGAACCTGTTTTCCATCACCTAACCTACCATTGTTTTTTCCCGGTGTATACCTGCCCTGCTCGCCATGTAGTCCTCCCTGTTTAGCCGACTGATCTCAACGTCGGTGCTGCGTTACTGGGTAGCTGATCCATGAAGGGTGCACACATGTTCCCTCACCCTGCCTTGCTCTTATCTCAAAGAGCTACACAGCGGAATTCTTCCCGTACTTTTTTACCATGCGCCGTTACCCACGCAAAAAAGTCCGACCATCCCCTGGCTTGCATCTATGCTTGTTATAATTTTCGTACTCAAACCATGGAGTATTCTTTTATATACCATGTAAGGGTGTTTTCAGTTGTCGACATTGGGTTTGCAGGTGCTCAAGTACGATCAGTGATACAGGCTCCCAGCACCGTTGAGCCGGAGTCCTGTCTTTGGGTTTGTCATGACGGTAGCGTGTAAGGATATGGCTACAAGGCGCTCTAGGATGCGAGAAGGGTCCGGAGTTAGGAGACATATGGTTTATGTGCACCACAACTAACGCGGTTATATTATGCGCTGGAAAAAATTTCTACAAAGACTAGGGAAACAATCTGAAAAAAAACAAAACCAAAATAAAAAAACAGCACGGGAAATATAAAAACTTGAGACACAATGGTTGTGAATCGAGCTACCTTTCACTAATCAGACTCAGACTTCAAAGATGGGGCGAAGAATATCAATACCACAGTGTAGAGAGCTAACAAAAACAAAATTAATATACACAAAAAGCGCATTCCTATCCGAACATATAACATCATTAACAACAGACGAAAGTCCCAAACATTGCCATGTGTTAGCATTCCTTACATACACTTGTTGTTACCGCTTAGCGCCCTTCCACACTATTACCGTCTACCAACTAATGTGGAGCGAATCCGGCTCCGTCTTCTTTTGGGTCAGCGGTTTTGTCGTAAGAAGGTCAACTCAGAAATCACGAAACAAACAGAATCATGTTAAGAAACACATTAGTACTCCAGAGACGACTAGACATGCGAGCACAAGGAATAATTGAAATCACATCCACACCGACCACACCATCGCTCATACACTCATGTAGATTGTCTCTTACAAGGTTTTCGTTAACAGGGCAAGCATGTAAGTTACCGAACCAAGTAAACCTCAACCAGTCCACAAATAAATATACTCTAATCCAAGCTCACCGAACCAGATTGTTTATTAAAGTTATTCGCGGAGTGTACAGCCCGTTGAGTGAGTCAACACAGCCCTTGCCAGCCCACCCCCCACCCCCCCCCCACCCACATCCCTACTCCCACAGCCCTTTGGAGAGCGGCATCCACCCACTCCGTCCCTGTAGAGAGCCCCACAACCACAACCGTTGAACTTGCCAACACACCGCTCGACATGAACTTCACCAAGGTTCTGCCTTCAGAGAGGACATAATCCAAACTGAGTCATCATGAGAACAGGGCAGCGGAGGGGCCCAACAGACTTTTTGTGACACCTACTTAGACTGACAATGCTTGGGTTAATTGGAACAGCAAGGCTGAACCACTCGACTGTTCCTTCTTTTGAAGATCTCGCCCTTGCATCCTTGAATTGGATCCTCAAGCATAGGCTCAAAGATTGTCCCCCCTACATTTAATACTGTTTGCTTAATGTTTTTTTAGTTGTTTTTTCAGCAAACTTTTTTGATCTTTTTTTTTTTGGTCCTCCACACACTTTCATTTTGTTTTTTTCCTTTACTAACCCTCGCTGTGCTGCTTTGGGGGCTGTTGGAACTTCTCTTTTTTTACCCCCTGGTGGTGCGAACACACAAATTATGGACTTGTGCTGTGTGTGTCTCGTATTTGAATTTGACCGCGAAGAGCGGAGACGGCACGCAATCAGCCGTGTCTCCCCTGATGAGTCCGATCCCACGGCGAAGGCCTAGGAACAAGCCATACAAATTAGATCGCCTTGGAGAGTGATCATTGATAGATCTGCCTTCGATAGGGATCACGTGTTCTCTCCGGAACTAGTGAGGGGTTCTTCCTCACTATTAGATTTCCCCGTGTTCCCCCTTCATCTTCAATTTTTTCTCCCCTTTCTTCTTTTTTTTTTTTTTTTTGTTTTTTTTTTTTTTTTTTTTTTTTTTTTTTTTTTTTTTTTTTTTTTTTTTTTTTTTTTTTTTTTTTTGTTTTTTTTTTTTTTTTTTTTTTTTTTTTTTTTTTTTGTTTTTTTTTTTGTTTTTTTTTTTTTTTTTTTTTTTTGTTTTTTTTTTTTTTTTTTTTTTTTTTTTTTTTTTTTTTGTTTTCTATTCTAAAAGTAAAAACATCTTTACCACGTCATTACTATAAATGGTGGAACAATTGTTTAGCCTCATGCACTTGTTTCCCTCCGCCCCTCCCCCCCCCCCCCCCCCCCCCCCCCCCCCCCCCCCCCCCCCCCCCCCCCCCCCTCCCCCCCCCCCCCCCCCCCTCCCGCCCCCTCCCCCCCCCCCCCCCCCCCCCCCCCCCCCCCCCCCCCCCCCCCCCCCCCCCCCCCCCCCCCCCCCCCCCCCCCCCCCCCCCCCCCCCCCCCCCCCCCCCTACTTAACTTTTCAGGCATTACACTGATCAACGAAGAAGAAGGATGATGAACGTTACCGCTATGGAATCCCATTCTTGTGTTAAGGACATGACAAGGGTGGGTTGCACTCCGAACCGGCCTACTTTCAACGTCTATAATGCTGGTGCGTGTCCTGCCCACCAGGCCTGAGAGAAACAGACACCTGCAGTGTTTATTGGTCAGGAAATTAGGGCAACTTCTAAAAAGAAAAAAAAAAAAGCATCCTCCGAGAGGGTGAATATCAACTGAGCGGGGTTCCCAGCCCACTCATCTGAATCTAACCCCTAGAGCGAACGTCATATTTCTCCGTACGAAGCGGTTGGGGTTAAAAAGAAAAAAACAAATCTCACAAAAATTTGACCTCGATGGGAATCGAACCGACGATCTCTCAACGCACAATTCAATGATGGCCAACCACTGTCTCACAGTGGCCGAGCGATTCCAGGAGAGCTAATCTCCGTCCGTCAGATACACCCCTCCTTCCTATCCCAACCCTCCCCCCCCCCCCCCCACCCCCCCACCCCCACACCCCCCACCACTTCCTCCTCGCGCCTTTCCAGTCCCCGTCCCAGGAACTCTGTTTTATGGCTCACACTGGAAGTCAGTGTAAATTGCCCATCATTTGAAAAATTCTGGATTTTCCCGCCAACTATGAACATGACAATATCTTGTGGTATTCCGAAGGATAATGTGACTATTATTGATTTCTCTTTTGTGTGTGTGTGTGTGTGTGGGTGTGTGTGGTTGTGTGTGTGTGTTTGTGTGTGTTGTTGTGTTGCGATAGTGTTTCATGCGTAATGTTTTCCCTGGCTGTTGGTGTTGTTTGTCTTTGTTTGGTCTTCTGTTTTTTTTTTTTTTTTCACGTTTTTGATATAACGTATTCGGTACTCATAGGCTTCTCTTCTTGACCATTCATGTCCGTAAGTGTAATAGGGATCAAAAGAAATAAATGAGTAAATACATAATGGAACGAATGAAGGGGTGTGAATAACGCAGAATAAATACGTAAAAAAGATAACTCAGGTAGTTAAATAAGGGGATGAGTGAATCATGCAATCAATCAGGTCAATAGATAAACAAGTTAAAAAGAAAAGCAGAGACTGGATAACATACATTAAATTAGCCTTAAAAAAAAAAAAAATCAAAATGACAATTCTGCGAGTGATTCTTAAAGGAATGGTCGTTTTAATTGGCTAATAACTTTGGCTACAACCTCACAGCAAAATCCCCGATTTTTTGTCGAACTTTTGTGTTTTTCCCCTTGTTCAGTGCCCCCCCCCCCCTTCGTAAGTGTGTCGTAAGTGTGTCAAATCCGATCGATATTTATTCTGATCTCTAGAGTGAAAAAAAAAAAAATGTGTAAGGATAGTGCGTAAGCGTGTGTCGCGCGCGCAGCGCACGTACGCTACGCGTACGCGTTTGTCCGCATCCCTCAGTGTGTGTGTGTGTGTGTTGTGTGTGTGTGTGTGTGTGGTGCGTGGGGGATAAAGGTCGTGTGATGTTGTAGGAATGTGTGGTGTGTAGTGGGTGTGAAAATGATGTAGTGCCAAATGTGATAGTATATGGAAAATATGTTGTGTATGTGTGTGTGGGTGGTGAGAGGCGTAGAATGGGTGTGATGGTGGTGTGTGGTGTGTGTGTTGTGTGTGGTGTGTGTATGTATTTAAGGTGTGTACTGTTTGTGTGTTGTGGGGTGAAAGATTGGGGTGTAGGGTGTAGTGTTTGATGGGTGATGGGTGTGGATGTGTGGTTGGGGTGTATTGTGGTGGTGTAATTTGGGTGGTGTTGTTGATGTGTGTGAGGATGTGTGTGTGTGTGTGTGTGTGGTTGTATGTGTGTGTGTGTGTGTTGTGTATGGTGTGTGGTGTGTTGTGTGGTGTGTGTGTGTGTGTGCTGTGTGTGTCGTGTGTGTATGTGTGTGGTGTGTGTGTGTGTGGGGTGTGTCTTGTGTGATTGGGTGTTGTGTGTTTGTTATGTGTGTGTGTGTGTGTGTGTGTGTGTGGGTGTTTGTATGTTGTGGTGTGTTGTGTATGTTGTATAGTGTGGGTGTGGGTGATGTGTGTCGTCGTGTGGTTTGTGTGTGTGTGTGTGTGTATGTTGTGTATTGTGTGATTTGTGTGGTTGTGGTGTGGTGTGTGTGTGTGTGTGTGTTTGTGTGGGTATGTAGTGTGTGGTGATGTTTTGTGTATGTTTGTGTGGTGTTTGTGTGTGTGTGTTGGTGTGTGTGTGTGGTTTAGAATGTGTGTGTGTTTGTGTGTTGGGTATGTGTGTGTTTGTTTGTGTGTGTGGTGTGATGTGGCGCAAAAGTAAAACATTGGCAGTACATAGGAGAACGCACCTTCCTTCGCACCCAACCTCGTACCCCTCGCACTAACTCCTCCCTCCCCCCACCCCCTCCCTGCCCCTCCTCCCCTCCTCCTCCCCTTTCTCTTCCTTTTACCACAATACCACCGGCCCCCCCCCCACCCACACACACACACACACAGCGGTGGATGTCTCTAGGGCGTAACTTACCTGGCGCACGAATTTAAACACGAAGCAATAAAACCCGGTACTATTTTCCAAAAGCCATTTTGTGAGTAAAACCCCATTTTTCAATGGATGAAAGTTAGAGAAGCAATGTTGGCCATTAATATAGACGATTGCGGCCAGCGAGAACGTGGTATTCCATATAAGGTGGTTGTTTGACACGAGGTGGAAAATAAAGCGTTTGCCTTGTATCTGAATCAACCAAATCACACACAAAACGTTCAAATCGCCTTCCCCCCCGCTCCATCCCCCCCCCCGCCCTCCCCCCCCCCATCCCCCTGTGTGTGTGTGTGTGTGTTGTGTGGGTGTGTGTGTTGGTTTGTGTGCTGTGTGTGTGTGTGTGTGGTGTTTGTGTGTGTGTGATTTGTTGTGTGTGTGTGTGTGTGTGTGTGATGCGTGTGTTTGTGTATGTGTGTGTGTGTGTGTGTGTGTTGTGTGTGTGTGCGTGTGCGGGTGATGATGGTGTGTGTGTGTGTTTGTGTTTTGGTGGGGTGTGTGGTGTTGTGTTGTGTGGTGTGTTGGTGTGTGGTGTGTGTGTTTGTGTGGGGTGCGCGCGCGCAGCGCGCGCGGACCTTGCTCGCGCACGAGCTTTACACTAGAAATAAAACACGGGTACATATATATGATTTTCCAACAAACCATTTTGTGCGTCAAACACCATTATCAACACATATGAAAGTAGAGAAGCAATGTGACCATTAAATAGACGATGGCGGCAGCAGCGAGAACATTGGTTTCCCATATAAGGTGTCTGTTTGACACACCAAATGAGCGTTGTCGTATATCTGTGTCTTCACCTTTTCCCCCATAGCATTCGAAGGCAAAAAGTCAAATGTTTAAAAACACCAACCAACACAAACAACAAAACAAACAAACAAACAACAAGCTCAGACATCTGTATCATCTTCTCCAGGGTATGCCCACATAAAAATAGTTCAACATTTTTTCAAGATTTTGTGGAGTTCGCAAGAAAGCAATAAGCATTCAAGACTCTTGCAACAACAAACAACAACAAAAACAAACAACAAACTTGGAGAAAACTTTGCTGGCGATTTAAATAATAGTCACGCGATAGCCTAGAGCGTGCATACTACTTTTGACTAAAAAAAGAGAGGACTGACAAAGACCTTTAAAGCCATATTGGTTACACAAACACACACACACACACACCACACACACACCACACACACACCACACCCACAATTTAAGCGCGCGAAAAAACAAACGATGCAACACACACACACAACCTAACATAATAATAATTTTAGGACAAAAAAAGGAAGAAAAAGAAATAAAGAAAAGTGCTTCTAAAATGTTCTAGAAAATGTGTAGGAAAAAAACTCTCCTCCTCTCTCCTCTCTCCTCTGTCTCTCAAGTCTAAAAACTTGTCATAGAAAAATAGCTCCAACTTCTCTTCAAATTCCCCTCCTCTCTCTCTCTCTCTCTCTCTCTCCTCTCTCTCTCTCCTCTTGCATGCGCACTCACAAAATCTGTTTTACTCTTTGGCAATTAAATGTTAAGCAAACCAACGCAAATTACCACACACTGCAAAACCCTGACACATAAAAATTTCGCTCAAATTGTCCAGTCCATTTAAAAGAAAAAATGTGGATGTAACGTTCCAAAACGTTAAAAAAAAAAAAAAAACCCACCAAAATCAGCAAGAATGTTGTTAGTGCAACATTCAAAATATGCATGGTGGGTGACTGTATGGTTGAATAATTCTTTTTTAAAAAGGGAGAGAAGTGGGGGAAATAGGAGGGTTTGCGTTGTGGTCCACTAAAACACACAACACCCACACACACACAACCCACCAAACACCACACACACACACCACACACACAACAACACACACACAACACACGCACGCAAAACAGAGGAAAGAAATAAGGAGAAGATAAAAAAAAATGATGGGGGAGGGAGGATAACGTCATAAAGAAAAGAATATTGGATAACAGAGACCGAGAGAGAGAGAGAGGGAGAGCAGATAGAACGACGAGAGAGAGCAGACAAGACCAGACAGACAGGACCAGGACCGAGAGAAACAGAGGAGAAACGGACGAAGAGGCGAGAGAGAGAGACAGACGACAGACAGGACAGACAGAGAGAGAGAGGCTCTTCATACTCTACCGTTGATAATTACTAAGAGCGAAATCGCCGTACTTAAGAATTAGGAACCTTGAAGAGACCCCCCCCCCCCCCCACAACCCCCACACCCCCCAACCCCCCCGACCCCCCCCCCACCCACCAAAACAACACCGATTCGTTCTAATAGGTGCAGAGAACTGGAGCAATTGTACCAAGATAAGTTAGTCACCTGATTTACAAACAAACAAAGACAAGCAAAACAAAAAAAAAAGCCAAAAAACAAAAACAAAAAAAAAAAACCAACAAACAAAAAAAAAAAAGCCAGACGCACAACAAAACACCCAGAAGAAACACAAACCACCATCATCATTAACAACAAGACGTGTTAGAAAAGTGGACGTGATTTGGACTTCATGACCACGACCAAGTTAGATGATCAAAAGACAGAAGCAATGGATGGGAAATTGAAGTAGTAATATATTAACCCCTTTAAAATTGTCTGACAATCGAGATCGTCCCGACTGCCCTAGTAGTTTGTTGTTTTTTCTGGAACTGTTACCTTCGACTTGGCTGTTTGTGATTAAGCGTTGGTCTGGTGGACTCTTTTGTGGATTTTATTGGTGTGTGTGGGTGTGTGTGTGTGTGTGTGTGTGTGTGTGTGTTTGTGTGTGTGTGTGTGTGTTTGTGTGTGTGTTGTTTGTGTGTGTGTGTGTGGGCGCGCTCAGCTGCGTGCGCATACGTGTGTGTGTGTGTGTGTGTGTGTGTGTGTGTGTGTGTGTGTGCGGCGCGCGCGCCGCGCGCATCACGTGTGGTGTGTTGTGTGTGTGGTGTGTGTGTGTGTGTGTGTGTGTGTGCGAGCGCGCGTGCATGTGTGTGTATGTGTGTTGTGTGTGCTGTGTGTGTTCGTGTTTGCCGCGCGTGCGTGCGTGCGTGCGTGCGTGCGCGCATGTTTTTGTGTATTTAAGTCTATAATTTCTTGTTCGTCTTTCGTCCTGCTTACCCCTTTCCTTCCCTCCCCTTCCTCCCCCTCCTCCTTCCCTTCCATCTCCAGCCGCTTCCTCTCCCACCCCCAACTCCCCCATCCCACTCACCCACCCCCAGGCCCACCCCC
>JADBJO010014962.1:0-15852 GCA_016801955.1 Conus betulinus
TAGTTTGCCAACACAGTGTGATGCATAAGTAGATAGAAGGAAGGGATGTGGCCAGGGCGAAGGGGGGGAAGAAATGGGATGCGAAAACGGGAAAAGGCACAAAAATAAAACAAGAGAGAAAGATGGTATCTGGGCTTTTCAGCTGTCTTGGTATGTAGGTGTTTCCTGAAACCAGCACACACACACACAGAGAGAAGGGGGTTTGGGGAAGGAAGAGAGATGTTGATATAACGTTTCCATAAGTAAATCTACATATGAGAGCGCGCCGATGGGACAACGACCCAACGTGTTCACAACACATTCCCTATTCCATAACTGCTCCGTGAAAGGAATTGAAATACGAGCAGAAGGCAACACGCTTCAACCTCTGACACGTCTGGTTGTTGACACAACGGGTCAAGCACACATAGGACAGACTCGTAGTACAAGTTGTCAAAAACAAAGTATGCGCTTCTCACATGCAAACTTAAGGCCATCGCGACGAGGTCGGTCTCAAAATTGTGAATCGACGTAGTGACCGTTGTAGACAGGGACAGCCAACGGCGGCAGACACGCTTTGCTGGCTCTTATTTGAACTTGATAATGATAATAATAATGATTATTTATGGCGCTTAATCTTACATCATAAGCCCTAAGCGCTTACAAATACATAAAAGGTTAAATAAAACATAAATGAAACCAATAAGAAGATGAATATTGCAATAAGTACCATGCATCTGCAAACAAGGGTGCACATTGACACACGCCTACGCGCGCGCGCGCGCGCGCGCACACACACACACACACACACACACACACACACATGATCCCACACACTGTCACACAACGGACACAGCAGCATGCGCGCGTACACACACACATGCGCACACACCCCCCCCCCCCCCCCCCCCCCCCCCCCACATACACATAGTCGCGCGCGCACACACACACACACACACACACACACATACGCGCGCGCACACACACACACACACACACACACACACACACACACACACACACACATTAGTCGCAGAATCAATTTGATGGGCAAGGGAAGGGGAAGAAAAGAACTGCTATTGATAGGTGAAGAGGGTTGTTTTAAGAGATGCCTTGAAGGCAGAGTTCCAAGAAAAACCAGACCCTGAAAAGAAAAACGATCGCTATATGTTTCAGATCGAAATCGAGGGATTTTGAGCAGTGTTGTCAGAATGAAGGAGATCAGAAAGGTAGGAAGGAGCTAAGCCATTCAAAGATTTAAAGCAGAGTAAGGACAGTTCGTAGTCTATTTCTTTTTCGACCGGCAGCCGGTGAAGAGAAAGAAGTAAGGGAGTGACATGAGAAGATCTGGGTGTTGTCTGGGAATCAAACGAGCAGCATTGTTTCGTACTTTCTGGTGACGACTGAGAAGATTCTGGGGACAGCCAGCTAGAAGAGAATTACAGTAATCAAGTCTTGATAGAATGAAGGCAGAAAACAAGGGGTTTTGTGGCATCAACAGAGGGAAGATGTCGCACAGAACCAGTGCGGCGAAGCTCAAAGTAACAGACACAGCAGACTGTGGAAACATGTGGCTGGAAAGAAGGTCTTCCGAACAGGCCCGTTTCGTTCAGCGACGGGGAAACTTACTTCCAGCGTTGAAGTTCGCAGTATGGAGTGCGTCGATTACATTACAGGGGCGAGATGAGTATTTGCAAATAAAGAATAGAGAAGTAGTGTTCTACAAAGGTCTACTGGAAAAGTGTTGACAGATATTGTTCTTCCAACTGTGTCATCAGTTTTGCGTGATCATTATCAGTGGTAAGTAAAGTTTTGACGAGAAGACTGAAACAGACAGCAGAGTTGATGGAAACGAGCAAAAAAAAAAAACAAATAAAACTGACAAATAAAACAGTGTTTGAAACGATGTGTGAAGTTATACTAAGAAGTCGTTGCCTTGCCTGGGTTGAACAGATCATCGTTGCTACCGATCTGTAGGATTGGCCGAATGTGTTAAGTTTGCGTCTATACGAAGCATGTATACGTTCCGACTGGTCTTTATAAATAGTCCACTCAGGTTGGCCAATAGAATCCAGCTGGCCGAAGATTTTGACTCTAAAACAACAGATATTTAGCAGACGACAGGTCTTCCACGTCAGTGTGTCAGTCCATTCATCATCACTTCCTTTGTTGGTATTTTATGAAAGGGAAGGTCTTTTTTTGTTGCCTTTTGAGCCGGGCAACCATGAATGGCACAGCAAGACCTCTCGTTCCCCCAGGCATGTTGTTGAAATGACACGTAGGCCTACCGTTTTCGTTTTCACCTTCAAAACTTACTGTTCTAAGAACCGGAGCTAAATTTCCTCACACACGCCAGCACACGGCTGTCCTTAGCATATATGTAATGCGCAGAGGAACCTGCATACTGTTCTACTGTCCTTAACCGACGCGAGAAATACGCGTAACGATGCATGCAGTTTTGGGTGCTTGCTGCACGCGTTGTGCACTCGCAAACGGGTGATGGTTTTCGTGCATCTTCAGTCACTCGCAATACGTATTTGGAAAGCTTCGCTCCAAAGTAATATCGAAAACTATTTTCCGTCTGCCGTGGTGAACAGGAACGCCTCAATAGTATTTCTGAACAGTTCCAAGTATATCCGATGTGTTCTTCTTTGCCGAAGTCGGCCGGCATCTCTCGCTCTACCGTTTAGTTACGAGAGTAGCCCCCCTTTGTTTGAAGTCTTGTTTGGTGGAATCAAAAATAGTATGCCCTAAGGAGCGTAATATTTTTTATGGAAGTAGGTTTCAACCGCCGCGCAGCAAGCTCGCATCAAAAAAAAAAAAGTTTCATTTTCAGTTCCGGAGGCAAAAGAAGCTGGTGTATAGCGTCAAAAGTCACAGTGAGTAGAGCAGTTGGAAGCAGTCACTAATCCACATGTGGTGACGTTTTCCAAATTTGCTGTGTCCCTTTCTAGTTAGACCCTTTGTGAGCTCAACACACGGTCAGTGAACCTCATCTCCTGACCACGATGTCAGCTCTGTTTTTAGTTAGTTACAAGGGGTTGGGGGACTGGAGGGTGGGAGTAGGGATGAAAGGGAAATGGGAGCACCCAGGTGACCCGAAGCCTACAATTACGCATCTGTAAAGACCGGCAAGGTAGTGAAGTTTCGCGTCCTGCTCCACAGCGAATGTGATATGTATAATTTAATGGGTGGCGACGAGAAACGTCGCCAGGGTTGGTGCTAGGAGACGGGGTGTACGCAATGTTGATTGGCGGCGGGTCTTGAGCCATCTCATTTTGTGTGCACAAAAAGCAGTTGTCAACAACCCCTGCTCTTCCTCAGTTACCCACGCATGCAAACACACACACACACACGCGTGCGCGCGCACGTACTTATCCTGTGCATGCGCGTGGACGCGCGAATGCATGTGGGTGGGTGGGTGGGTGGTGGTGGTGGTGGTGGTAAGTAGTGGGTAGGTGAGTAGGTGCATGTATATATGAGTGTATATATATATAGCTGAACAATTAAGTAGTGGGGGAAAAACAGTGCAGGTTAAACAATTCTTCCATCATTATAATAATGACTTGGCAAAGATTTGAAATTGAGAGGAGAAAAAAAAAATTGAAGATGAAGTAAATTGGAAAATGTATATCATGAATATTAAACCCTTCACTAGCTGCATGAGGAAACTATATATATATGATATATATATATATATATATATATATATATATATATATATATATATATATATATGGGTGTGGTGTGTGCATGTGCGTATGGTGTAAATACCTGTCTGTGTGTGAAATGAGTGTGCGTGTGTGTGTGTGTGTGTGTGTGTGTGTGTGTGTGTGTGTGTGTGTGTGTGTGTGTGTGTGTGTGTGTGTGTGTGTCTGCGTGCGTGCGTGCGCGCCCGTCTGGATAACCTTTCGTACGCGCGCGTGGGCCTTCGTCACTGAAGCAGAGTTGGGGCAGAGAATCATCTTTTTGTGTCTGCTTTTTCCAGCAGCCAACATGGTGGTGCATTCCGTCACACACACAAACACGAGCGCGCGCGCGCACGCACGCACGCACGCACGCACGCACGCACGCACGCACACACACACACACACACACACACACACACACACACAGACACACACACACACACACACACACACACACACACACACACACACACACACACACACATGTATTAGATAGCATGTACATGTCAGACTATCAGGGGAATCACACACACCATGATAATCACCTTATATTATGTATCTCGAGCAAAAAACAAAAAAACAAACAAAAAAAAACGGAAGAAAACAACCAACCAACAAACAAACCAAAGAGCTGTTGGATACTAGGCAGGATTCAAACCACGCCCCAACGGTGCGATTCAGCAGCCCCTCCCGTCGTATCCGTAGCCACACCCACAAGCTACTACGTCGAAAAGTGACAATAGTCAAGGACAAGTGAAGCAGAGGTGTGATCATCAGTCTTCGCTGTACCGTCCCGGTGAGCTGACCGGATTGAAAACAAGTGCTTTGTGCGAACGAACCTGCTGACAAGGGGAACGTTTCTCTTACCACCAAACCAGACAAAACAAGTTTCGGAGGTCAGAAAACTGCGTGATTTTTGGCTCTTTAGAACAAAGTTACTGATGGAATCAGTCAGCTGGACATTGTTACTGGTTCACGCAGTGTGATATGCCCTGTTATTCCCTTAATTATCCAGTCTGTCGGAGGGTCTAATGCGTTTTTTTTTTTTTTTTTTTTTCATTTTTTGATCTTTTTGTTTTTAGTTGTTTTTTGTTACCTGTTGATACTGCTCTTTATTTGATGAGAATTAGTGCTGTGAACAGTCTGTATCTTCGCTGTATCCAGTTTAGAGCCAATTTTGACCAGCTGATCATTATGCTCCAGTGTGATATCGAGGACAGGTCTCCCTGTGTTCAGAGTTTTAGAGTATGCAGTGGAGTGAGCGACAGAGCGGTTGTACAGGTAAGAGGAGATTAGAAAAAAAAAATTCTATGGAGTCAAGCACACCACTTTAGGCTGGATATAAGACACTTTCGTTCCTGAGTCCAATATACTCGTTTTTGACAGCCTGTTCCGAGTGTTTATGACAGCCTGTTTAGTGGAGATTTTGTTTCCTGAATCAAACATACCCAAATCTTAAATGTAATTAATAGCGAACCGCCAAGAAAATGTAGACAAACGAATCACAAAACACGACGCATTTCAACCTCTTAGGTCTTCTTCAGGCAAGATGCAAACAAAAACAAACAAAACCCACTATCATTGACGTTAAATCTGTCCAGTCTTTGTATAAGAGTAGGTAGGTCATGGTGTCCAGGTTGGATGGATGACAGCAGCATCAATGACTCTCTCTCTCTCTCTCTCTCTCTCTCTCTCTCTCATCTCTGTCTCTCTCACACACACACACACACACACACACACACACACACACACGCGCGCGCGCGCGCGCGCGCGCGCTCTATACATTGAAGTGTTTTATTTACACATTATCTGCGAAAGTTAAAATATAGTGTCCATATACTACTTCTCTGAAAAAGAGAGAGAATTATCATATTCAGGGATGCAGGGGGTTATAGACAGAAGTGTTTACGCTTTCACAACCAAAATGCGCTCTCGCATAGGCACACGCACACTCTGTCACTCACATCGGGCCCGCACAAAGGTGACGGGAAACCAATAACATTTCACAGAAAATAATCAACTTTTATTTAACTTGACTCCGAGCCCCCACCCGTCACTACACAACACAATTATCTGTATCATACAACAATGTAAACACCATACAGACAATCTCATAAATCGCATCCCCTGTTCTTCAGTGATTCTTACTTAACCAGGAAAGACAATATTTCACTATTACATTTGCACATTTATAAACTAAGAACAAATGATGAAACGTCCATAACTTGCCAGCATTCCTTGGTTGACCGTCAGTTTCTCTCATCACACTGTGCGACCACGAGCTGAAGCTGCCACACTGTTGTGTCCTCCCGATTGGCCAAATCCCAGTTGGGGAACACTGGCAACGTAGCTTTAGTCGCACCCTCACACCGAGTCTTCCGGACTCCACCGCACTCCGCCCTCTCCACGGAAAGGGCTCCTGTCAGCCTCTCCCACAGGTCTTCTCTGGCTGCAAACACCCCACCGTTGTCTGGCAGCTCCCTGTCTAGGCTCCAACAGGCTAACACGTCTTGCTGTCGACCGTCCCCACACGGGAGACAATTCTTCTCGTCGTCGGCTCCGAGGCTACAGCAACCTCCACTGTCTTACGTCCCCACCAGGAGACAACGAGGCGACAGCAAACCTCTGCTTCTCGCTGTATTTTCTTGAGCCCTCAGCAAGACGGGCGAGTTCACTTTCCCTTAAGTGAGTCACACACTTCCTGGTTTTCCAGGCACCTTATATCCATTCTCAAACAAGAGAGAAACTCGAGTTTAACTGGTTCAACCAATGGAATCACTGGCACACACATATCACACGATTTGTACCAATAAATCCCCGAGTTATTTTTGTTCCACCAATGGAATCACTAGTCACCTACACACACACACACACACACAGCTGTTAGCACCAACAAGGACTTGGGTACCAAGTGGTTAATGCATAACCTCCTATTCAACTCATGTTCCATTCCCCAAAGCTACCCATTATACTAACAGCCTGGACTTCTCTACCAGCCAGGACTGATGCTTCAAGTATTTGCTACCTCTACAGACAACAAGGTGCAAAACACTCAATAGGCCGAAGCCTTCCATTCATTCCTCAGAACAAGAACGACTGAGTGGTCGCTGTACTCTGCCTGCAGGCTGACGGTCGCCTACCCGTGACGGTCACCTGACACGATTGCCTTCCTTTCAGCCCGCCCAGTTAATAGCCAGTACCCAAGGGGACACTCTCTCTTACCCAGGACCGGCAGGTCGGCAACTCCTTGTTGCTATCCCTCGGACATGTGAAACACTTCCAGTAACTCTCCCTCCTTCAGTAAACTACTCGGGGTATTCCCCTCTGGTGATGCCTGAATTCGCACACTTGAAGAACCCAAGGAACTTGCTCTCAACAACAGCAAAACTACCCTTAATTTGCCTAAATGCTCGAGAACATTCGGCCGACTCATGACACCCCCGTACCTAAGAATGTTGTTCCAATCAACATTTCCTCCAGGACGAATGTTCTCAGATTGGATAAAACAAACTCAATTGCATGGGTCGATATAACAGTACTACCCCTATGCTTCAAGACATCACTTCCATCAACATCTCTAACATGGATAATGTACCCAATTAAAACCAATAAATCAATCAGATAATCCAAAGATCACTCTTGGTCAGTCATAAACGACTGTGCAAAACATTTAACTCTAAACTGGCTCACATATAATACAGAACTCTCTCTATAGCGTTAGCTATCAGCATGTATATACATATTAATTAATCATTCCATTCACTTCTAATAATAGCACAATCATGATTTACCCAAGGTTCAAATTCAGGGGTGTGGCCACAATCCACAAAGACAAGATTCAAATTCAGGCGTGTGCCCCCAACGTACGTAACATCAAAATCAAATTCAGGCGTGTGGCCACAATCTGCTCACACGGTCTCACACACAATATGCAAATCAAACATTTATCCTGATTTCACAACTTAAGGACATTTTCACACTTTACCGAGCGTGACCAAACAACATGAGCAAACAGATATCAACCAGAAAAATCATAAATCATAACACGTGAGTACGTACTGATCCCGCTCCATAAAAGGGCAATGAACAAAAGCAACATCATACTGAAAAACATATATCAAAAATGAAAAATAACACATGAATATAGGCTCAACCGCCGCCCCCACAATGGGCAAATAAAATCAAAAAAGGAAAACACTATTTTTTGCAAGTCCCACACAATTGCGTACATTCACCCAGCTACATAATTACCCCTAGCTGTCCGTAACGGATGATCGCTCACGGGTGAGCAGCCCGTCAGTGGTCTGGCTTGTCCCCACCTACCACTCACACTTAAAAGCGGCAACACCCTGAAGGCATTGCTCGTACTATTGTCTTACTGCTGTTGTTCACACGACAACAGCAACACCCCGAAGGCATTACTCCTCCCTCTTGACCTACTTCTACCCCTCTCAATCTTGACCGCCGTTTGCGGCTCGCCAATAGTACCTGGGGCAGATAGTTTGCGCATTCCAGGCTTTACAAGAGAGTCAGCGCACCTTTCACACATTTTAGTCCTTAAAGGAGCGCGTGAAAAATCTGCGCGATCCTCTTCTAGCCTGCTCGGCAAAATCTCCTTGGCATTCAGTCCCCTTGACTTCCATTGCCTCAGGGTCTGTAGTGCGAAGATCACGTGAACTGGGCTGTCGCGCCCATTCACTGCGACGACGATCATCTCCCCTTTTCAAAATGTTAAGAGATGATCCCTCCTCATCTTATCCGAACCGATTTTCTTTTCTCTGTGGAACTTCCTTGGTTCGAATCCCACTCAGTGCCTATGCCCATTACTTGATGAGCCTTATTTACTTCTTTTTTTTCCAACACTGGCTTGTCTGCTCCTATGAGCTGACTATCTTTGGCAGTTTCTAACGATAGCTGGTCACCTCGACCTTCTTGCCATGCGTTATTACAGCCACCCCGGTTCCAGCCCAGCTGCCGGTTCCAGTATTCTGTGGTCCCTCTTGGCCCCGACCCTGAGGTCTGCCACCGTGGCTCCTACATTTCTGACTACCACGGCAACGCCAACAACTTTTCGAACCACCACTACGACCACCCTGGCCTACAGCACCACCACGGCCCATGGCACCGCCACTACGGCCCACCTCCATGCCTACGGCACAGCCACTGCCACTACGGCCTACGGCACTCCACTACAGCCACCTCCATGGCCAACGGCACCGCCACTACAGCCCCTCCATGGCCTACGGCACCGCAACTACAGCCACCTCCATGGCCTACGGCACCGCCACTACAGCCACCTCCATGGCCTATGGCACCGCCACTACAGCCACCTCCATGGCTTACGGCACCGCCGCCACGACGGCCTACAAAACATGGTCCACTGCACCACCACCACGGCCACCTTCATGGCCCACGCTAGTTCTACTGCCAGCGGCGCCTGTGCACTTCACCTGCTTTCTGTTTATTTTCCAATAGGAGTTCCTACCCGGCACTACCTTGCTTTCCCTACTTGACTGGCAGCCTGGTTAGGCTTCGGGAGGATGTACCTACCCCCTAACAAAGCTGGATAGGGAAGATTGTTTTGCACTGCTGCAGTGAGAGTACTCCTGACAAACTCTGACTCTACCTTGACACGGGCCAAAGGTAGCCGATTAATTCTTCCATCTGCATATCGCACGCAGGGTGGTTTCCCCTGTATAGTCTGTCTCTCTCACAAAAAACCGGGTTCTACCATTGCCGCCAGAGTCAATCCTGTATCTAACAAGCAGGTCACCGGCTTCCCGTTTACTACTGCCCTAGTAGTTGGTGGTGGTACTCTGCCTTCCTGTTGAAACTGTATCAACGGCAACAACTGAATGTATTCGCAGTCCGCTACAGTCCTTGGCGATATGACCCTCTCGCCCACACTTTTAAAACATGTGCGTTTCACTCTAACATTCTCTTGAGTCCCACTGTTGCCACGGGACTTAGAGCTCGCCTCTACTTGCGATCTCGCCTCCTTACTGTAGTGAGTCGGCGACTCACTCTCTGACTGTGTGGTCTGCGCATTACGGAACAAGCTGTTTGTTCCTTTCAAAACATAGCGCTGTTCATGGGCAGCTTCATACCTGTCTGCGACTTTCACTAACTCTTCTAAGCTTTTTATTTCTCTTTCTGCCAAGAACACAGTGAGGTCTCTCCGATACGTGGACAGGATTTGCTCTCTAACGATCTCTTCCCTCAACTGTTCAAAAGTCTGTTCAATACTCCCTATTCTCATCCATTTATCAAAGAGAGACCTGACCCGATAAAGGAACTGTACATGTGCCTCGCCTGGCTTTACGCGTGGCCTCTCTGAACATTTTCCTGTATCTATCAGCTGTTACCTGGTACCTTTGAAACAAAGCATCACGCACAGACACATAATCCGTCTGTTTTTTTCCATGGTAGGTAGAAAAAAAAAAGTTTCTCTGGCCTTAGGTGTCAACAGTGCGGACAGATGTGTGGCCCACCGTTCTTCGGGTAAGCCCTGATCTTTGGCAATCCTTTCAAACTGTGAGAGGAAATCCTCTAAATGATCTGGATTATCATCAAAACGTTGGCATACTAGTTAAGGGATTGTAATATGAAGTAAAGTTCTTGGCTTTTGCCTCCACTTCTAGTTTCTTACCTAGATTCAACAATCTTAATTTTTCTAGCTCAAACTGCCGTACCTCCTCTCTTTCTCTTTCTCTCTTTCTCTCTTTCCTGTATTCTTTCTTCTCCCTTCTGTTCCATTCTCTTTCTCTTCCTCTCTCTTTCTCTCTTTCCTTTCTTCTCTCTCTTTCCCCGTTGTCCTTTCTCTTCTCTTCTCTCTCTCTCTTTTTCCAGTTCTCTTCTCTCTTTCCCCGTCTCTCTCTCTTCTCTTTTCCCGTTCTCTTTCCTCTCTTTCTCTCTTTCTCTCTCTCTTTTCCCGTTCTCTTTCCGTCTCTCTCTCTTTCTCTCTCTCTTTTCTTTTTTCTGTTCTTTCCCCTTTGTATTTTCTGAGCCTCGATTACACGGGGCCAGTTCTCATCTACATATGCCTTCAGTTCCGGACCCTTTAGTCCTAAAGCTTTTCCTTCTTCTATGAGGTCCATCTTTTTCAGCGGACCCATTGTCTCAGCACCCTCTTCAGTCGACATTTTGAAGCTATCTAACCCTCGATCAGCCAGCTAATACAACCACAGTAACAAGCGATATCCACACGATCACTCGTAAATAAAGCGATCCACACGATCACTCCTAAATAAAGCGATCAAACAGTTGTGCTACACACAATCAATCTCAACAGCAACCAATCAAGCAAGTTCAAACAACAGCACAGTCATGAAAAAAGATCAAAACAATCAACACATGACTAACGTCTTTCCCGTAAGAAAAAAAAAAATCTAGGTTTTCCACACATTTGTGACAGATTTCAAATCCCTTGTAATTGAACAAAACCCCAGAAATCAAAATCACTTATGACTCATTTATGTTCATCCCGGACGAGCCCCCAATTTGTGACGGGTCTCCGACGCTCCCCTCGTTATTAAATATGATTATCATATGCAGGGATGCAGGGGGTTATAGACAGAAGTATTTACGCTTTCACAACCAAAAAATGCGCTCTCGCATAGGCACATGCACAACCAATAACATTTCACAGAAAATAATCAACTTTTATTTAACTTGACTCCGAGCCCCCACCCGTCACTACACAACACAATTATCTGTATCATACAACAATGTAAACACCATACAGACAATCTCATAAATCGCATCCCCTGTTCTTCAGTGATTCTTACTTAACCAGGAAAGACAATATTTCACTATTACATTTTGCACACTTATAAACTTAAGAACAAATGAAAAAAACGTCCATAACTTGCCAGCATTCCTTGGTTGACCGTCAGTTTCTCTCATCACACTGTGCGACCACGAGCTGAAGCTGCCACACTGTTGTGTCCTCCCGATTGGCCAAATCCCAGTTGGGGGACACTGGCAACGTAGCTCGCGTCGCACCCTCACACCGAGTCTCCCGGACTCCACTCCACTGCACTTCGCCCTCTCCACGGAAAGGGCTCCTGTCGGCCTCTCCCACAGGTCTTCTCTGGCTGCAAACACCCCACCGTTGTCCTGGCAGCTCCCTGTCTAGGCTCCAACAGGCTAACACGTCTTGCTGTCGACCGTCCCCACACGGGAGACAATTCTTCTCGTCGTCGGCTCCGAGGCTACAGCAACCTCCACTGTCTTACGTCCCCACCCAGGAGACAACGAGGCGACAGCAAACCTCTGCTTCTCGCTGTATTTTCTTGAGCCCTCAGCAAGACGGGCGAGTTCACTTTCCCTTAAGTGAGTCACACACTTCCTGGTTTTCCAGGCACCTTATATCCATTCTCAAACAAGAGAGAACTCGAGTTTAACTGGTTCAACCAATGGAATCACTGGCACACACACATCACACGATTTGTACCAATAAATCCCCGAGTTATTTTTGTTCCACCAATGGAATCACTAGTCACCTACACATACACACACACACCACAACTGTTAGCACCAACAAGGACTTGGGTACCAAGTGGTTAATGCATAACCTCCTATTCAACTCATGTTCCATTCCCCAAAGCTACCCATTATACTAACAGCCTGGACTTCTCTACCAGCCAGGACTGATGCTTTAAGTGGTGACTACCCCTATAGACAACAAGGTGTGCAAACCACTCAATAGGCCGAAGCCTTCCATTCATTCCTCAGAAGAAGAACGACTGAAGGGTGGTCGCTGTACTCTGCCTGCAGGCTGACGGTCGCCTACCCGTGACGGTACCCCTGACACGGTCACCTTCACGATTTAGCCTCCTTTTCAGCCCAGTTATAGCCCAGTACCCAAGTGGACACTCTCTCTCTTACCCAGGACCGGCAGGTCGGCATGTCCTTGTTGCTATCCCTCGGACATGCGAAACACTTCCCAGTACTCTCCCTCCTTCAGTAAACTACTCGGGGTATTCCCCCCCTGGTGATGCCTGAATTCGCACACTTGAAGAACCCAACCCACACGATCACTCTCTCTCAAAAACTCAAACATTCAACCCCTTGACACAATTCACACATAGATTTCTAGTCACTGCACAACAAAACTAACATAAGGTGATGAAACTAATTTACGACTAAACTTAGTTCGGGTCAAATCCCAATGTGCCCAGCCTGGTGTGATGCATCGCTACCATGCAATGCAACCCACACGACCGATAGCACACCTTGGCTGTTGGCCCAACAGGACACCGTGAATCCAAGACCTACACAAATTCACTTACCGGCTCATACACAAGCCAGCAACCAGGGAATGAACTCCGACACAATGACAGACCAATCACTAATATAGAATGCACAAACAACAATTCTGTAACACATACATACAAGGTTAACTAAACCAGATTACATTTCAACAACTTGGCACTTAAAACACGCATGACCATTGATAATCCAATAACTGGGTTGCTATGAATCACTCGCACAGAATGGCCCAACCAAGTTACACAACATGTAAGGGGCCACACCCGTTCATGACTCCGGATGTCCCTCTGCTGCCCTTTTTTTTTTCCATCTCGGGACGAGCCATGGCTGGGATTCGAACCCATGCCCTTCTGGACATGCTCATTTTCCACTTAATGACTCGCGCACTAACCACTGAGCCACTGGGACACCTGATATTTGTAGGAAAGTTAAGCCTTATGAAGTTCACTTTTGTTCCTCCTTGACCAGATCCAGCTTGAACACCTCTCTGCTGCTTCTGCCATTGCTTTCAGGGCTCTGGTTTTTTCCCTCCCCCTGCAACTGAGAGCTGTTTCATGAGGCTGTATGCAGACGTTCCTACAAACCCCCTAGCTCCAATTTCTGCTGTGAGGACTTTGACCTGATAGCCTTCTCTCCTCAGGCTGTTTTGCCAGATCAGCATACTTTTCATTCTTGTAGATTTGAGCTGCCTCCATTCTGTTCTCATATGGCACCGTGAGCTCGATCATGATCAGCTGCTTGGTTGACTGAGAGTGGACTACTATGTCTGGTCTCATGCCACTCTTGCTGATGATCTCTGGGTGACTCTTCCATTCTGGGAGGTCTGCAGTGCACTCCCAGTCATCTGCCCCCATCCAGCAAACTCTGCCTGCATGTTCCGAGTGGCACTGTTGTTCTTGGCCATGATTCGCTGCCTCCCTGCCGTGAAGAATGTTGCGGGTGCTTTTGGAGTCCTGATTTTCCCTTTGTGGTGTGAGCCAGGGCTACTTTACATGAGCTAAGGACATGCTCCACTGTTTGTTTTCCATGGCAGAGGGGGCATGAAGGATCGTCTGTTTTTCCCCACTTCACCAGGTTTGCATTTGAGGGCAGAAGGTCATATGCAGATCTGAGAATGAAGCTGATCCTGAGAGGTGCCATGTGCCAAATGTCATTCCAAGTGAGACATCTTTGGAGTGCATTCTCCACGTTGTCCATTGCCCTTGCTGGCTCTGCTGGACTGCTTTTTGGAGTCTTTTTTGGTCTTCTTCTTTTCTCATCTCCTGAATCATCATGTCTCTTTTGGCTTTTCCTTTGGCCTTTGACCACCATTCAGTTTTGGTCATTCCCCAGTCCTTGTCTGTTGGTCTGTGTGTGTGTGTCCTGTTATTTCTCTGATCTTGAGACTTTCTTTTGCAGAATCCATCGCCTCTTGAACTTTCCATTTTCTGCCTGTCTTCAGCTGGGGCTTGATTGCTTCTTCCACCTTGTCTCCTGAGTCCTCCAGCATGCTTTGAAGTCTGATCTTCCCTGCTTTGTATTCCTCCAGGATGGATTTCAGTGGTAGTTTCAGCTTTGCTTGGCGACAGTACAGTGCTATGTCAGTCAGACAGGGTGGGACACCAAGCCATTTCCTTGTGAACTTGTTTATTTTGGATTCCATTGCCTCCACTATGCTGGTGCAGATGTCATATATCATCAGAGGCCATAGGAGCTTTGGTATCAGCATGAACTGCAGACACTAGACCTTGTATTTGCCAGGGAGCCCACACTGGTCAATGGTCTCCAAGCCTTCTTCCGACATCTGTTTGGTTTCTTTTGCTCTTTGTGTGTCTTTCAGCGTATCATCATACCATCTCCCAAGGCTCTTGACTGGCTCTCTGAAACTGTTTGGAATGGCCTGGCTGGCAACACTGAAGACCACAGATTCAGCCACTTTTCCTTCCTCAGTGAGAGACTCCGTGATTTCTTTGGCTTAAACTTCATTCTGGATGAGGCAACTATGTCATCCAGCCCCTCCAGCACATGAAGTGTCTCGTCTTCTCTGGTTGAAATCACTGGGGCTGTCATCCATGAAGGCCTTGAGAGGTGGCATCTTGTATCCATCACCAAAGTCTGTTTGTCTTGCATTGCTTGTTGCTGCTTTCAAGGTGACTTCCATTACCAACACGAACAGTATTGGGGAATTGCACAGCCCATTTCACAGCCCACTTCCAAGTTGATCCAATCTGTTGTGTACTCCTTGGTAGAGAAGCGCATTGAGAAGCCATTGAAGTACTTCTTGAGCATGTCGCCAATGTTCTTTGGCACATGGTACATCTCAAGAGCCAACTGTATCATCACATGGGGTACAGATCCATATGCGTTTGCCAGATAAAGACACACTATGTCCAGGTCTCTCTTTTCTGTTTTTGCTCTTTGGATTGCGTCCCAGATCATTGTGGCGTGTTCTACACTGCCAGCCACGCCTGGGATGCCACCTTTCTGGACTGACACATCCAAGTACTTGTTTTCCATGAGGTACTTGGTCAGCCTTTCTGCCATGACAGAGAAAAAGCACAATAATATTAACTAAATAAATTTGAAGTCACTAAGGATTTCTGCTGGTGTCTGTCACACACTGGTAGTCTACTCCACATCCGATGAATGATGGCACACTCTCCTGATCCTGGAAATAATGTCCAATGCTGTTACCTTAAACAGCCCCTGTTTGTCGTCAACATTCACATGTACCACTTAAAACTGTCGCAGCAACAGGAACAGCAGTCTACGCTGTGCCACTCCTCACACAGGGATCCCGTCACCAGCCAAGGCAGGAGTACAGGGAGATATCTGTGGACACATACAGGCGCATCCCCCACTAGGAATCTATCATGAATCCCATAAGGCCCTACACATACTAAATTCTTACTCATCATGAGCACAACACATG
>JADBJO010014962.1:25032-32532 GCA_016801955.1 Conus betulinus
TCACAAACTGAAACTCTCAAACCAGGTGGACGAAAGTGTCAAAAATCAAATAAAGTTGTCTCAGGCTAGTTCAGTACAGATCCCAAAATAAACCAGGTAGTCAACACTGGAGATCAATCTTTATTTACAAAGGTGTGATTGTCTGTCTTTTGTTGTTTCCTGATTGTCTGGAGATGACACGCACGTCATCGAGAACCGAGATGGCAGTGATGATGTTGGCGACGAGAAAAAAAAGAGAAAAAAAAAAAAAAAAGAAAAAGAAAAACGAAAATGGAGTTACAGAGCCGCAAAAAAAAGAACAAATCCCCACACAAACACTACGCGTTTTCGAGCTACTGGGTGTCCTTCAAGCAGGTCATGTTACATTCAAAACAATGGAAACAAAAGATTGATAAAATGATTAATTTATCTCTTTCACCTTGGTGCAAACTATGGCGTAGGTGAAAGAGTAAAATCATGTGAGAAAAAAAAAAAGGAAAGAAAGAGGGCAAATATTGGAGGAAAGAGGGAACAGATCAGAAGAAGAAGAAGAAGAAGAAGAAGAAGAAAGAAAGAAGAAGAAGAATAAGAAGAAATAATAATGTTGTTGCACCTGTGGTTAACAATAACTGGAAAAAAGGGAAAATGAGAGTGGTATGGTCGTATGATGATGTCCATGATGACGTCAAAAGCGTCAGATAGTTTTATCAAAATTAAAACTGCGTTGGTACTAATTCAAAACATGTCATGATTTTTGAAGGGCAAAAAGAAAACTCGTGTCATTGTCTACGCCTCCAGGACCAAGAGCTGTTGATAATCAAGAATTGAAAAAAAAAAAAGGACATGCCAAGTACAGAAACAAATGGAACAGATAGTCCAAATGCTCCCTCGTGATACGAGTTGAGTAACGACGCATCTCTGATCAGGTGAGGTAAAGTACTGTTGTTTATAGCCCAGCCAACCACAAAGGGCCATATCAGGGCTGTCACTGCATTGAAGTGAACTGACAGGTCTTTTTTTTAAACAAAATATTCACACTTTGAAATATACACCTAAAAAACACACTGAAATGGACATTTTGTTTAGAATCTTTCTCCTGCATTATCTAAGATCAGAGGAAACATGTTATTCTCTCTTTCAGAAATTCAAAGATCACATCAAGTGGGACATCTCTGAACAAGGCTTTTCATGGATTCTGCTGTAAAATGTTTCGGTCTCACATCAAGCAAGTCCCAACACTCTAAAACAAAAACCCTTTTCACTGTGAGTGTACACATGACATGGAATGCACCACAGAGCCAGCTTCTTCACCTTTTAAAAGATAAGATCTCTCATCAGAAGATATCACAATTCGAGCACACTGATACAGCCAAGGATCTGGAGCGATCAGGATCACATAGTAGACAAAGACGACCATGACACAGCGGGACCTCTGCGCTAACCGGGAAAAAAAAAGGTTCATGATTCTGACACAACACAGGATCTTCTGATTGGGATCAAGTTTTTAGTAGACTACGGACGACTGTGGGCCGCTTACGCTAACAGCTGACCGTAAGCTAACAGCAAGGCACACTCCCCTGCGGGCGTAGCCTGTTAATCTTTCCCACAGCCGCGCGCAAGGCACGTGTTGTCCGTCACAGAGCCAGTTTGTAGCGAGCGCGCGTCTTCAGTTAAACGCCCACACGCTGCACGATACTAATTATTATTCTCTCTCTCTCTCTCTCTCTCTCTCTCTCTCTCTCTCTCTCTCACACACCACACACACACACACACACACAGTGACCAGGGATAGTGCGGACAAAGATGCAGACCCGTTCCTCACTGAACGCGCGAAAAGCAGACAATTCTAAGGTATGCATTCTTCCACCAGGTGGAGAAGGGTGCATTACTGTGTTTCGTTACAGAAATCCTATTTTCTTCTACAACACCCTATCTCAGCGCGGGATTCCGCACTCAGTGTGTTAAGTGCAATGCACACATGTGTGATCTACTTATCTACTTTCTTTCTTTCTTTCTTTCTGCGTACGCAGGCTGATACTTCTGCGGACACTGCCTGTATAGACAGGCAGTGGAGTTTTGCGTGTATGACCGTGTTTTCATCCCGCCGTTAAGGCAGCCATGCTCCATCTTCAGGGATGTACATGCTATATGAAACGTGTCATCCATAGCAACGGCCAAGCTGGCCTTCTCTTCCGAAAGTTGGTGATGGGCTTTTACGTGTGTGCAAGATGTTGTGCGTGCGTTCACACACGGAACCCCGGTTTTTGGTCTCATTCGAAGGACTGTATAGGGAAAGGAGTCATAACCGATGTCAACTCCGAGGGAAAAATCCCCCTGTACCGAAATTCGAACCCACAACCCCAGGATCACGAGTCCGTCGCTCTACCAACTGAGCTATATCCCCCCCCCCCCCCCCCCCCCCACCCCCCCCCCCCACCACCACCCCCCCCCCCACCCCCCCTCCATGTGTGATCAATCGACAAAAAGTGCCAGCAATGAACGCGAAATGCTCTGTTGAGGACTGCTGTAAGGATACGGTGCGGCTGTTAGCGTAGGGTGCCCACGGAAGATAATGATACACACGGTCTCTTCATAACGATACACCACGGTCTCTTTGCTGACCGGGACAAAGTGGACCATTGTGACACAATTCAAGATCTTCCGAATGGTAATGAGAAGATGACGAAGATTATGTTACGACTAGGACTCTTTTCTGTCTGGAATCAGTTGAAAGATAATGATGATGGTGATGATGATATGATGATGATGATCTTGATGTTGATGATGATGATGATGATGATGATGATGATGATGATGATGACACCATTTGGCCCTTCTTTGACTGGGATGAAGCTGATGATGATTATGATGATACAATTCGGGCTCTTTTTCTTCTGATCTAGATCAATCAGGTGACGACCATTCGACCCAGATTCTATTTTGATTTTGATCATGTAGGCGTGACGATCATACCCCCTGAAAGACACGCATTGATATATGGGCCATGCATGCTGATTTAAACGAGACAAACATGGACATGATAAAGAAGTTGAGGATTGTATGAGACGTGGTGAACACGCCTTGACCACCGGACAGAGCAAGATAGACATACAGTTCTTTAGAAGCTGTGGGGATTACTTCAGACAACGTGCACGTTAGCATGATATAATATGGAGATCAGTCGAAGCAAAGTTTACATCAGAATCATACAGGACCTGTGGATCGGTTGGGGGCAGCGTTCACATGGTGTTCTATAAAATGACCTGCGTATTGGTTGAAGCAAAGTTTACATTGCGTTATCAGTTATCATTGACCTGTGAGCTGGTTGGGTTGAGTCTGTGTTACAAAGGATCTGTCAGCATCTTGAGGCAAAGTTCTCTTTATGTTCTGAAGAATCTGCGAAGTGGTTGAGGCGAAGTACATCTGGTGCTTTAAGAACCAATGGAATGGTTGAGGCAAGCTAAACGTTGACGTTGTATAGAACCTGAGAACTACTGGTTGAAGCAAGGTACATGAATAGTTATGTAGGTCCTGTAGGCTTGTTGAGGCAAGGTGCGTAGAGTGTAACGAACATCTTACAGACTTGTTGAGGCAAGGTATACAGAATGTTACGTAGCTCCTATAGACTGCTTGAGGCCGAGTATACAGAATGTTACGTGGCTGCAATAGATGTGCTTGAGGCAAGACAGAGAGAATTTGTACGTAAGTCTTATGGACTGCTTGAGGAAAGATACACAGAATGTCACGTAGGTCCTGTAGATATTGCGAAGGTCCTGTAGATGTTACGTAGGTCCTGTGGATGTTATGTAGGTCCTGTGGATGCTATGTAGGTCCTGCAGTGTGGTTGAGGAAAAGACATAAAGAATGTCACGTAGGTCCTGTAGATGTTACGTAGGTCCTGTGGATGTTATGTAGGTCCTGTGGATGTTATGTAGGTCCTGTAGTGTGGTTGAGGAAAAGGCATACAGAATGTCACATAGGTCCTGTAGATGTTACGCACGTCCTGTAGATGCTACGTAGGTCCTATGGACCGGTTTATGAACGATACATAGAAAAGATACATAGTAGGTCCTGTGTATATTATGTAGGTCCTATGGACCGGTTTAGGAGAGGTACGTAGAATGTCACGTAGGTCCTGCAGATGTTACATATGTCCTGTGGACCGGTTTAGGAAAGATACGTAGAATGTCACCTAGGTCCTGCAGATGTTACATAGTCCTGTAGTGTGGTTAATGAAAAGATACACCATAAAGTTACGTGGGTCATGTAGACTTTTTGAGGCAAAGTACAGAGAATGTAGGTCCTATGGACTTGTTGAGGAAACATACACAGAACTTGGGTTTTTTTTTTGGTAGGTCCTGTAGATGTTATATAGGTCCTGTAGATGTTATGCAGGTCATGTAGATGTTATGTAGGTCATGTAGAGTGGTTGTTGTTAAAAAAGAAAAAAGATACACAGATTGTTACCTAAGTCCTATAGACTGTTTGAGACAAAGTACGCAGGCACCCTATAAAGCCTAAAGGCTGGTTTAAAGCAAGATTCACATCGAGTTACATTAAGACTTGTAGATAGATAAAGGACTTGAAGATGGGGTCGAGGCAAAGCGTCCACCGTGATATATATATATATATATATATATATATATATATAGATATATATATATATATAAATGAACAGTCCAGTGAACGAGTCCAGGGTACCCACACCGTGTGTCCTTCCAGAAGATTGTCGACAAGCTGTTCCTCCACCAGGGGAAGTCTAGTTACTGTAGCACGAGTCTCGCTACTTGGCGGGAAGACGTTGTCCTTGTAGGTGCCCCTCATGTTACCGGCAGGCCGATAGTTGCAGACCACGATGCACTTGCCTTTGCCTGTCTTGGCCTTGCTACCCCATGAATGACTGAATAATGAATGATTATTTCAACAAGGCCAAGGCCCCATCTGAAGGGGGTCAGTTCTATGAGAAGTAAACAGACAATAAAAACCATGAAAATCAAAATGATCAGTTCACTGCACACCTATGTAAAATGTATAAACATGTCCACTCTGCTCGCCCGTATTGAGAAAAGGCTCTGATACGTTGAAATGATTTATACAGGTAAATTGCAAAAACTCTTATTGTATTTTCATTTTTTTTTTGTTGATAATAGCAATGCTAAACGAAAAACTAGATGGTCTACAATAAGATTTTGATGGAATGAATTTACGTCTTAGGTCATTTAAACACTGGACAGCTATATACAAAATACATTTCATCCTCTATTGCTGAACTAAATAAGCGACACAGAGAGAGAGAGAGAGGAGAGAGAGAGAGAGAGAGAGAGAGAGAGAACAGACAGACAGACAGACAGACAGACAGACAAAGACAGACAGACAGAGAGAAATAGACAGAACAGAGAGAAACAGAGGCAAAGACAGAAAGAGAGAGATCCTCTTTAGTGATCTTCTCTAGTGGGGAAATCGGAATGCTAAGACCACGCTTTACCCGCATGGCCACAACGGATTCCATGCCAGTCTTTTGCAAAATGATCTGGTTTACATACCCTTCGCTTGAGTAGAAAATGTCAATATAAAATCACCTGAAATAATTCGCAGTGAATGCAAAAAAAAAAAAAAAGCAAGTGATTTATAGTAAACTGGTCTGGTTTGCTTACGTATTTATATCATATGACAAACATACATTACTGATATGGAATGGTTAACAATGCGCATTAGTTTCTCTCACACTTTGACTGAGATACTTCTTATCAAATCAAATAAATCTGGAACACAACATCAGTTTGATATGATACGCTTGCTAACGAATCTCATTTAAATATAGCGTCCTAAAACACATTCCTCTTTTATTAAATGATCTTCAGACTACTATTCATAATTCCTCTAACATCACATTTTTTTGATAAGACATAAAACGAAACGACAACAACACAACAACAACAACAACTACTACTACTACGACTACGACTACGACTACTACTACATGCGTAATGTTTTATCCCGTATACCAGACACACAGATAACGGACTGCCAGATGAACAGATGGATGGACACACAGACAAGAGACACACAGACAACCAACAGACAGACAGACAGACAGACAGATGGACAGACAGACAGACAAAAGACCCACAGACGGACACACAGACAGACGGACAGAAAGGCAGACAGACAGATGGACAGACAGATAGACAAGAGACACACAGCCAAACCGACAGACAGACGGACAGACAGACAGACAGATGGACAGACGGACAGACAGACAGACAAGAGACACACAGACAAACGGACTGACCACTGCCCATGCTGCCATCAGACTGGAAGTTGTGTTTCTTGATTTCACTGTACCACTGGTCCACCACTTGCTCCCCTGCAACACACATTTTGATTGGTCGTCTGAACGTCACGTGCTCAGCTAACAGGTTCCAATTGGTAGACAAAAATGTTTCCATTTCCATGCTTGAAAAGACACAATGTAAGAGAAAAGATAATGGGGGAAGGAGGTGTGGTAGTTGATGGGTCTAGGTGTATGTGTGTGGATGGGTATGTGTGTGTGTGTGGTGGGGGGATAGGGGAGGAGGTGAGAGAGAGAGGGGGTCATCAGGATGGAGTGTATTGGAGATGAATGACTGAACATCAGTTTCAGAATGTAAACAATTGAATTCTAATAAATTTTAAGGTTTTTTTGTTTTGTTTTTTTTTTCCCCCGAGGAGAGTTTCATTGGTTATTAATCCTTGCTGCTATTAGCATCATTATAACATTACTTTGGTGTAGTTGTCATTATTGTTGTTATTATTATTACTATAATTATTAGTGTGACGAGAGATATGAGTGGTAGGTGTGTCCTCTAGGGGAAGGACTTGGAATGATTTCTCGATGAGAATTATCTTAACATTTCACCTACACCCTCTCTCTTACTAGTGGTGGAAGGAGCAACTTTCCAATGCTAGTCGTCAAAGAAATTTTTATTTTGTTCCGGGTCTTGGTAAAATACTGAAGAGTGGCTCTGAGATCATTTTCTTTTGGCCTGTACTCTTAGAAGTACTTGTAGCTCTGAGAGACAGAATTGAAAGAGAGAAGTTCTAACATTCAACATTTGATTGAACAACAGAGAACTGACACAAGTTAAGTGCAATTTCACATATCAACTTTAATTGCTTACACATAGGTAAGTATTGGCATGTCACTTCCATAGGCTAGATTTTAGTTCTCATTGAACCACACCATGAGGGGCCCTTCCTCACTCCTACTTTACTTGCTTGCACTCTGTGCGGCAGCTTCAGTTGGCATCCAGTGGGCTGTCTAAGTTACACTGAATACATACTTTTAATACTTATCCATTTCGCTTTGCATACACGCAGTGCAGCAGCCAAAGTAATATTCATAGACAGTGTTTCTCACTGTTTTCATCATAAAGTGAGGGAAAGGGTTTGATGCGTTTTGAGTCCAGATGGTCAGCTAACTTTGCTTATGTCGGGAGAGGGTAGTTGATCTCTCCTGTGGCTGGTGACTGCCCCTCTTGT
>JADBJO010014962.1:37532-45584 GCA_016801955.1 Conus betulinus
CTTGCAAGGATTGTGTTCAAACCTCAGTGCTACATTTGGTATGACTACACTTACATGTGTGTGGCTGTGTGTTTGTTTGTAGTGTGTGTGGTGTTTTGGGTGGTGGGTGTGTGTGTGGTGTGTGTGTTGTGTCGATCTGTTTGTTCTACCATTGACTTTACAACTGTCTAGACCTCCTGTGCCCAATAAACCTGTGGGCATCACTGCCCGCTAAGAGGTCTGGGTTGTTTGTCTGTTTGCCTGTTTGTTTGGTTGTGCTGTTTACTTTTTACCATGGACGTTTGCAGGGACTGTGTCAACCTGCAGTGAGCAATGAAAGTTGGCCATAGCGTACTTCTAATGATTTTGTTTTGTTGGTTTGTTTTTTGTTTGTTTTGTTTGTCTCTCTGGCTGGTGTTTTTGTTTGCTACTAGTTCTGTTTTGATCTGGCTGTTGGTTGTTTATGACCATTGACTTTTCAAGGACGGGGGTGCAAACCTGCAGTGACCATTAGAACCTGGGCATCCGTATCCTCTATGCCACGGTTTGGTGTCTTTCAGTTTGCGGTTGGTTCTTGGTTGGTTTCTGTCGCATCTGGCTCGAAGTTTGTTTTTTTCTTGAAGCGGATTATCGTACAACTCCGGAGAAAAGTGTCCCTGCTGGTACACTATAATTAGACTCCCCCCCCCCCCCCTCCCTCTCCTCTCCTTTCACTCGTCTCGCATCTCTCTGCTCTACGCATCTCTCCGCTCATCTCTCGCTCTCTCGCTCTCTCTCTCACACCCACACACAACACACACCACACCACTTACATACAACACAGCCACCAAATAATACAACCAACACACACACAAACACACACACACACACACCCAACCAAAAAAAAAAATCAGAACAAGATACGAAAGTCATACGCAACACGAACACATACAAAAAAAAATAAAAAATACAAAAAAAAACAACACCTCACACATCAAAAACGCACGCACACAACACACACCCACACCACCCACACACAGCACCACACACACACACACCCCATCCACCACCCACCCACACTACAAAAACACCCCCCACAACACGACTTGTCACGGCAGCCAGAAGGCCATCCCACTCTTCTTCCATACGTGCGGACAAGGTCCGCCAGCCAGTGAGAGGAGGAGAGCCTGCAGCGCGCGCGTTGCTTGTTGTGCTCCAGACAGTACGGCATGGATTCGGCCAGGTGTCGCTTGTTCTTGCGCTGCAGCGTGCCTTGCAGGGGAGGTAACCGGGCTTCGCGCCGGGAAAGGAGCGGCTTGACTGTCTGGTGCTTGCTTTTTCTGTGGTGGCAGAGAAGAGGCGAGCGAGCGAAGGCGTATCGAGATCGAGAGAGAGAGAGAGAGAAGAAGAGCGAGAGAGAGAAGAGTCGCTTCACATGATTAATTCATCCAACATCTGTGTACAATCAATTAAAGCATTCAGAGATAGATGAGGAGGCGAGAGATTAGAGAGACAGAAGATCCAGAGAGACAGAGAACAGAGAGAGAGAGAGAGCAGATTAACGAGAGTCCACCTAATCAATGGCAATACTGATCGTTATTGGGTATCTGGTAAACTATCCCCTGATTGGCTTCCTGTTCCAAGGTGGTCTTTGAACATTATGTACATAATGCACGCTATATTTAACAGCATCATCACCGTTCGTGCTAGTAATTGTGTTAAATCACACACACGCAAGCACGCGCGCAGGCACAGCCACACACACACACACACACCACACACACACACCCCACACACGCACTCACGCCACTCACGCACGTCCACAACACACACACACACACACACACAACACACACACACACACTCAGGCCCACCGTTTCACACATATATTGCTGATAAATGCTACTGTACTCCTGACCTTCGAAGACCAGACAGCTTGGCGACGAAAAAGGTTTCACACAGCGTGAAGGGATCCTTGCTTTAACACATCAGCAATGAACTATCCCCACTCAACAGCACTGGACCATAGTATCACACACTGAAACGGGTCAACCGTTTCCACCATAATAATCCCCCTTTGCTCTCCACACAACCTTCCAGCCCAGCCTCTCTGCATCACAGGCAACCAAAAGTGCCCCACCCAGTCACCGTTTCCATGACATACTCAAGACGTCCGATCAGTATTGATTTTATCGACTGATGGCGAATAGACTGAAGCTACAGCTTACTATTTGTCGCTCTTTTTCGGTTGTATCCAGCACTCCTTGTGGAGGTGGGGTAGGCCAGCACGGTTCCCCCTGGGATCCCTTTTCCCCTTTTTCCCACTCACAACACATGACGGGTTGTCTGTGCGTCTTGTTTCAGATGAGGACCAGCAAACTGAAAGCCTTGCATGCTGAATGTTTTGGTGCATTTCATGTGTAACCTATGACCAGCACGGAATTGCGGATTTTTTTTTTTTTGTTTTTTTTTTTGTTTTTTTTTTTTTTTTTTTCGCCCCTTTTTTCGTTTTTTTTTTTTTGTTTTTTTCCTAAAAACATTAGATCTGTATGATTTCCTAAACTTACTGCAATGCAAACCCAAACATAAAATATTTGGAGAGCGCTTTTTCTCTTGACAAGTTTTTTTTTTAAAGGAGAGAGCGATGAAAGTTCCAGGCACAGAAACATGGTGTAACGAGGATTATATACAAAACGCAACAACAAATACATTCAATGATTCCCATCGCTGGTGCGATGTATCACAATAAAATGCAATACAGTACAAAACACTAAAATACTCTACATTAAAAAAAAAAAAAAAAAGGAGCTAAAGATGGTGGGGGTGGAGGCCACTTTTTTTTTTTTTTTTTTTTTAAAAATGATCTGCAGATATTTTTGACATTCAAAAAGACAATGAACAAATTATAAAATGCAATTATGTGACGAAGATTTGCTTTTTCTGTATTCCCTTTAAAATGTCCGTGTCTTTTTCCCATTTCGATTTCAGATTTGTACCAACGAATTCTAAACTGTGAACGTAAGGACAAGTACATAATGGATATAGGGTAAATGTGGTTACTTTTTTTCCTCTTCCAAAGTTGGTTTAAAATTTCTATAAAAGGAACAGCATCGCGACATTTCATTGTCTTCCTGATGTCTTTTTTGTCGAAATGCGCACAGCGCGTGCGCGCGCAACGCACAACACACACACACCCACACGCACACACACACACACCCACACACGCACACAGCACGCACACACACACACACACTCTCGCTCCTCTCTTCCTCCTCTCTCTCTCCTCCTCTCTCCTGCTCTCTCTCTCTCTCGTATGAGGAAATCACCACTAAACGGCTGACAAAACTTTGTAATCAAGTTGCGTTCTGATAAGTTATTCGCCGTCCTCCTTTCTTCCTAACAGCTTGTGCATTGCCGGTATGCACGATGTCTCTATATTTGCAGTCCTTTTTATATCGTTGAATATAAGCTTGTGAAGAATGGCCAGTGAGCCTGACCAGAAGATTGAGAGAGAGAGAGAGAGAGAGAGATGAGAGAGAGAGAGAGAGAGAGAGAGAGAGAGATCAGGAAGTGGGAATGGTGGCGTGATATCACTGGGCAATAGTTGAAACAGACAGGACCGTTTCTGACACTCACACCAGCATGGATCGTTCACCCACCGACTGCTGTTTTTACACAGACAAGACCAGGTCTCTGTTTCACATTTCAGAGACGAACTTTGCATCACCCAACGTAAAGGACCGGCTGCCTCCATACCCACAGTACTAGACCATGCATTTCACTCATAATAATGACAAACTGTTAAATACGCCGTAAAGAGCCATTGTTGTGCTCCCATTTCTTATAGAACAGGCGTTACTTTACAATGGGAACGAAGAAATGCTGTGTGTCTGTGTGTCTGTGTCTGTCTGTGGTCAAAATGTGTTTCCACTTGCTCCAGACAAAAAACGTCTGGGGCCGATCTTTCTGAAAATTTGCTGGTATGTTTATTATGGGTCACAAATGATGCCCGATGGTTTATTTTTACCAGAATAACCATTGATAACGGCTATTAACGCCCCCAAACGGTTTTTCTCTCTTCTTTATGGAACCTCGCCAGTGACGAAATGCTTATGACGTATGTTTGATTGTGACGTCAAATACATTATAACGCATGTTCGATTGTGACTTTTTTCTGGAAGATAAACTGGGAGTACGTTTATATGCTCTGCATCTTGTTTTACCACGGTCATGGACATTTGTGCCATACACTCACTGACTGCAATCTCACACCCCCGGCTCTCACACTGTGCTATATCATTCTTTTAACCAGGCATGCCAACATTTCTTATGATTTAAAACGGGCGGAAAATTACGACAGCAGGAGGAAAGAGTGGAAGGAGTGAAGGTTTGGTTAAAAAAAAAAAAAAAAAAAAAAAAAAAAAAAAAAACACCTCTAGAATACCCGTTCCCACACCACAAGGTATATTTTCGATTTTCTTTGTTTTAATTCAGATTTAGCATTGTTATTGGAAAAACAAAACTAAGGGAAAATTTGGCGTTCCAAAGATTACCAGCAGCAGAAAAAAGGAAAGAGCTAAGGAAAAGAATGAGACTATTAAACCGAGGTTCCGTGTGTGAACGCACGCATAATACCTTGCACACACGTAAAATTCCATCACCACCACTTTCGGAAGAGAAGGCCCAATTTGACCATTGGTAATGGATGACACGTTACACAGAACATGCACCCTGCGTAAAAAAAAATGGGAAAGAATGAAGAAGTAAGGAATTGAGTGACATATTGAACGATACTGACTGGATGACACGGGAACGACTGAATGAAGCGCCAGCTGGCAGCTCTTCAGTCGGCAACTACCCAGGTAGGCAGCCCGTTGTGTAAACGAGTGTGGATTGTAAAGCGCTTAGAGCTTGGTCTCTAGCCAGAAAGGCGCTATATAATATTCACAACAACACAACAACAATAATATAATAATAATAATAATTATTATTAGTATTATTATTATTATTATTATTATCATATTATTCATTATTATTATTCATCATCATCATCATCATCATCATGATAATAATAATAATGATAATAATAATAATCGGCTGAACAAAGTGCAATATCGGCTAAACGAGGTCAGCTGACATGTTCTGTTGACACAGATATAGACCACAAAACAGATACATCTGACGAGTTTTTTTTTCCCCACAGAATTTATCGGCCCGTGATTTCACATACATTAAAGACCATCGTTTCACAAACAGCTACAAACAAAATGTTCACACTCTTCAGAACCAACCGTTTCACACAAAGAGGCCGAGTAATAGTTCATATTTAGTATCGCGGAATATTGTTACACACCACACCACACACACACACACACACACTACACGCACGCACGCACGCACGCACACACACCACACACAACACCACACACCACACACACACACACACACACAACACGCACACACACACACGCACATCGAAAAAAAAACAAAAAACGTTTCACAAATCCCCACCGCCCGTAACGATTTTGTTTTACACACTAACCGACAGATTACCGTATTACACTCGGCACTGAACCCTAGCATCATAATCACACTTACACGGTCATCGTTCCACCCATCATAATCCACCTTGGCTCTTCACACCAGTTCCAGCCCAACCTCTCTGGCATCACAGGCAGCCAAAAGTGACCACGCACCCAGTCGCGCCGTTTCCTCGGCAATGCTACAAAGACTGCGCGCGATCGGTATCGATCGATGACGACTGGACTCCAGCCAAAGCTAACTATCGTCGACTTTTCGGCTGTGGTCACTGCGCGTGTGGATGGATAGAGACCCGTACATCTCTCCTCCCTTCTCCCTCCTCCCAACAAGTAAGTGGTTTTCTGTACGCTAGTGTTTTTAGACGAGACATCTCCTTCTTCTTCTACGTACGCATTGCTGATACTGCTGCGGACCCTCCTTGTATAGACAAGCTAGTATTCCTTCCCATCTATCCAAAGAAGGGGAGTGGAGTTTTGTGTGCATGACCGTTTTTTTTTTATCCCGCCATTAAGGCAGCCATACTCCAGCTTCGGGGAAGGTGCATGCTATGTGTAACGTGTCATCCCTACCAACGGCCAAACTGGCCTTCTCTTCCGAAAGTTGATGATGGGATTTGACATGTGTGCAAGATGTTATGCGTGCGTTCACACACGGAACCCTCGGTTTATAGTCTTATTCGAAGGACTGTATGGGACATGGAGTCAGAAACAATGTTAACTCCGAGGGAAAAATCCCCCTGTACCGAAACGACGCGGCAGAGATTCGAACCCGCAACCCCAGGATTCACGAGTCTGGCGCTCTACCAAACTGGGCCACTCCGGACGAGACAGCGAAATGAGGCCCTGCGTGCAGTATGTTTTAGCACATTCCAATGGCAGCACCTACAGTAACATGCGAGTCTGTCCTTATTTTTCTTTGCTTTTCAGAAACATACAGATTTTGATACGTTAGAGACAATAGACTACAACAGACTGCACGAAAAAAAAAAAACACAAATATATGAAATAGAGTGGCGTTTTACTGTGGCGACAACCGCTTTTTTTTTTTTTTTTTTTTTTTTTGTTTTTATTTATTTTTTTTTTAGGACAAAGCAACGACATTTTCAGGCCCACAAGTATGCTGTGACGATAATATACGATACGATACAATGCAATGCAATATAATACAATATAAACAATGCAATACATTGCATCACAACACAATACAGTACAACGAATACAATATACTACAATGCAACAAAATACAATGCAATATACTACACTGCCACAAAAGGCACCGTAACAACAGGGACAACATAAAAGAAGGCAGCACAACATACATGCAATACAATACGTACAACACAACAATACAACACAACCCAGTACAAGGCAAAAGTCAAAGTGTTATGCCGCCGAACAAAGAAATATAAACAAATTACACAACAGCATAGATAGGATGAAACGCGTTGTGTTTGTTTGATTGCAATGTGGTTTGTTCTTTCGTCTTGCGGCGCAGTACTTGTCTTTGCTCTCGTACCAGTTTTCCGCCTGCAGTCATACCATTTTGAAACATTATAAACATGTACAATACGTCGTGCGCTGGAACTATAAGACTGATCATAGCATCTTACACACGCGTCAAATCCCATCACCAACTTTTGGAAGAGAAGGCCAGTTTTTGACCGTGGGTTTGGATGAAACGTTACACATAGCATGCACCTTCCCCGAAGATGGGGAGAAATGGAAAGAATGAAGAAAGTAAGGAAATGGAATGAACGATTTTGACTGGATGACACGGGAAACGACTGAATGAAGCGCCAGCAGGCAGCTTTTCAGTCGGCACTACCCAGGTAGGCAGCCCGTTGTGTAAACGAGAATGCGGATTGTAAAGCGCTTAGAGCTTGGTCTCTCTTGTCGAAGGTAAGGGCTATATACGTATTCATAATAATAACGATCACAGGGGCGTTCTTTTTTCCTTTCCCCAAGCCAGCAAGACTGAGTACGAAAGCATATCGGTGTCAAAAGCCCATAATCCATACTTTCCCTGGTGAGCGACTCAGCAAGTGACGGCGGTTTGGTCTATATGAAGATTTCATCAGGCTTACTTCTAGCTTTTTCTCACCTGCTGGAGCGAAATACATCTACGTAAATTTAAAAGAAATTCCAAGAAGCTGGATACATTCTGTCGCTCATAACAACAACACAAAAAAAATGCCTCAACATGACGAACGTAAGCTCAAGCTCTGGGTGAAGACGACAGTGTCAATTTTGAATCAAACAAAAGTCTGCAATCAGTCTTAATGAATAAAAGCTGGAATGATCTTTTGGCGGGCACAATTTTTTCCTTGTTGTTCTTTTGACTTCTTGTGGCGTATTTTTTGGGTGTCTCAAGGAACATATATTTAATGTTTTGTTTTCAGCAACAACAACAACAACAAACCATGAAAACGAGGGAAACACACTCACGCACGTACCTGCGCTTGCGCGTGCACACCACCAACCAAAAAAACCACAACACACCCACACACACACACACACCCCACACCCACACCACACACCACACGTACACACGCGC
>JADBJO010014963.1:15222-17722 GCA_016801955.1 Conus betulinus
AAGCGAACATCTGTGTAAGCTTGTCAGAGACAGTTATTATATGATTATGTTTGCCATTGTTGACTGATTTGGCGACAAGGATGTGGATGATAATAGTGATGGCACTGGCAAGAAACAATATACAGTACTCTTAGAGACGCATTTCTCCCATACTGTGTAAGGGCAGTGAATAGTCTCATACTCTTAGAGACGCATTTCTCCCATACTGTGTAAGGGCAGCGAATAGTCTCATTTATTGATAGAACTAGCGCGGTAACAACGTACACATCTGTAATTGCTGGTGATTTTAGCGACTGCTGCCAAGGACATCGATGAGACAGCGTAGTCTACACCACATTTTAGGTCCAGGAGAAGACAGTGCCGAGCGGACTAGCCTGAAAAGGCAAAACTAGTTAAAACACGTTGATTCGATTACGTGGTGGGAATATAAATTCTGTCAACGCATTTTGAATAAAAACTTTGAGAGAGAGAGAGAGAGAGAGAGAGAGAGAGAGAGAGAGAGAGAGAGAGAGAGAGAGAGAGGGATTATTCCCTTATTTAAGAAAGGTCATGTTAATGACGTGAACAATCATCCTTATGTGACATTAGTAACAAAATCATACGGTTCAATTACTGGTAACAGATTGCAAGAATGGATTAGCCAGAATGATATTACAGGTGAGCACCAAGCCAGGTTTAAGAAAGAGATATCCGACTATCTAGTTGGTTGTACAAATAGTATTAAAAGAGAAATTATTGCTGTTGTTGCAAACAGTTCCAGTAAAACGAGTGTGTGTGTGTGTGTGTGTGTGTGTGTGTGTGTGTGTGTGTGTGTGTGTGTGTGTGTGTGTGTGTGTGTGTGTGTGTTTCATTTATTGTTTTATCCCATCCCACTCTCACACATACGCGTGCAAACACTCTTCTCTTATGCATATTAGCACTAATGCGTGCCCACGCATGCACGCACACACAAACATACATTCTCTCTCTTCCCCCCCCTCCCCCCCCCCCCCCCCCACACACACGCATGCTAACACACACACACACACACACACACACACACACACACACACACACACACACACACACATGGAATATAGAACAGTTTTTTGCCATTTAGAAGATAATCATCAAAATACGCACCAAAAAAGTTCAAGCGGTTATATGACGACGTAAAGGTATTACAAAAGCTTAACATGAAAGTTTTAATGTTGTAAAGATTCTTACCTGTACTATTGTTTTCTGGGAAAACGGGAGTGTTGGTGTTTCTGCAATACTTCTTCAGTCTTTGTGAGCAGGAGCAAAAGAGTGAGATTTCACATGCTTATAAGTGAAGTTTTCTCATGTCAGAGTAGAGATTCTGGAGCTCAGCTATTGGCCCACTAAGCAATCCTGACAGCCCAGCAGCTGAATACACTGGATTTTCCCTGGCTCAGTTACTTTCTTTTCTTGGTGGAATCTCACCCAAATACACTTATCTCCAGTTAAGTGGTAGCTTACTTTTCCAAATCACTGGTGTTTTCTGACAGCCAGAATCCCTTCGTTCAAAATACGGGATTCTGGCAGTCACTGTGTGTGAAAAGTGCTGCTCATACAAACTCGGCAGAACATAGCATGTACAGTAAATGGGTTTTAGGGGGAAAGCTACTTCTACATTTAGAGATACTAGGTTTGGTTTTATCGATAACTGATAAAACATCAATACCATGGCCCAAAAAAGTTTACTAGGTGAAAGATTACATTGGAAAAGGTAGTGCAGTGAACAAAATTGAAAATCGACATAAAAGTGAGATACTGGGGTCTGGCAGTCAACCCTCGATATAACCTCATCACAATGAGCTGTGTGTGTATATCCTGACCTAGTAGAGCGTGGCAGCAGAGGTTGGGGCCACACCCGGTTCATGACTCCAGATGTCCCTCTGCTGCCCCTTTTTTTCACCATCTTGGGACGAGCCATGGCTGGGATTTGAACCCATGACCCTCTGGACATGCTCATTTTCCACTTAATGACTCGCGCACTAACCACTGAGCCACTGGGACACCTGATATTTGTAGGAAAGTTAAGCCTTATGAAGTTCACTTTTGTTCCTCCTTGACCAGATCCAGCTTGAACACCTCTCTGCTGCTTTCTGCCATTGCTTTCAGGGCTCTGTTTTTTTCCCTCCCTGCAACTGAGAGCTGTTTCATGAGGCTGTATGCAGACATCCCTACAAACCCCCTAGCTCCAATTTCTGCAGTGAGGACTTTGACCTGATAGCCTTCTCTCCTCAGGCTGTTTGCCAGATCAGCATACTTTTTCAGTCTTGTAGATTTGAGCTGCCTCCATTCTGTTCTCATATGGCACCGTGAGCTCGATCATGATCAGCTGCTTGGTTGACTGAGAGTGGACTATTATGTCTGGTCTCATGCCACTCTTGCTGATGATCTCTGGGTGACTCTTCCATTCTGGGAGGTCTGCAGTGCACTCCCAGTCATCTGCCCCGTCCAAATACGAAGACCTGTTGTCCACAGTGAAAATAAG
>JADBJO010014963.1:27722-29121 GCA_016801955.1 Conus betulinus
CCAGCAGTGGAGCACCCAGAATGGCATTGTACCAAAATGCCATTCTGCCAACGAGGAAAGGGACAGCACGCCTTGCTGAAAATCTGTTTGTTAGGAAACAGGCAGACAGCATCGGCACAAAGAGGGGCAGTGACCACAGGCCTCGCCCCACAGGGCGTCTCTCCACTTCCCCCTTGTTGCATCACCTCCCCCGGCCATTCACCTACTCCACGCATGTTACCAACAAACAATCACACATCATTGCAAAACTTTTGCAATGCTAAGAACATTCGTTCAGCAACACCAGTTCCGCCTATGACAGTTAGTGATGTTTGCCAAGCTTTATGCCAATTAAAGCAGACAGGAAGCCGCGGGCTTGACGGGACTGATGGAAAAATACTGAAACTATCAGCACCTGTTATATGTGAAACTCTTATCTACATTTACATTTATGCATTGATAAATGTCACTTTCCCGCTCAGTTCGAAGTTGCAAAAGTAGTACCTGTTTTCAAACCTGGAGACAAATCTGAGCCATCGAACTACAGACCTATATCCATTTTGCCAGTTCTGTCCAAGCGCTTGGAAAAAAAAACATATAAATAAGCATCTTTGCCACCATTTTGACTCCTCCAACCCACTAAATAAAAATCAATCAGGATTCAGGAAAAATCATTCTTGTCATACAGCGCTTACAACCTAGTAGATCAATGGCTAGCAAGTGTTAATGAGAATAAATATTGTGGCGCACTGTTTGTTGATTTTGCAAAAGCTTTTGATGTAATTGATCACAAATTGTTATGCAGGAAGCTTTATCATATGGTATCACAGGAAATACCTTCCAACTAATAACATCATTCCTAGAAGACCGTCAACAAATCGTTTGTGTCAACAACAATTTATCAGAGAAGCTATCTGTCAAACATGGCGTACCCCAGGGCTCTGCGTTAGGTCCATTGCTGTTCTCAGTTTATATAAATCTCTCCCTCTTTATATTGAGGATTCATGTGAACTCTTTTGTGATGATACGACTGTCCATACAAGTATCTCCAGCTTGGAAGCTGTTTTCACTTCATTACAGGAGAATGCTAATATCTTAATAATTGTGCAATGTAAATCACATGTCACTGAATCCTAACAAAACAAAACTAATGCTGATAACAACAAGGCAGAGAAGACAAAACATAACTACACAGCCTCCATCTGTTTTTGTCAATAATCAGGAAACTGAAGTGGTGGATAGCCATCGAGTTCTAGGCGTATATGTTGATAATAATCTTTCTTGGTCTTATCATCTTCGCAGTTTATGTAAATCAATATCCAGACAAATATATCAGCTGTGCAGGATTAAGCATTTCTTAAACCTTCATGCCAGGAAATTGTTCCTACACGCACATGTTCTCTCTTCAATCAATTATTGT
>JADBJO010014964.1:0-45571 GCA_016801955.1 Conus betulinus
CCACAAAACTTCAGCCTGACAGAGCTGACTGACAGCCGTTTAATGCTATGGTCTGACATGGTATAGTATACGACGCCAAATTTGATGATTGATGGATAATTGTCATTGTCGCAAGTGGGACAAACAGTGATACAGGATGATGATCATTGCCATAAGTGAAATAGCATGACAGCATTGGCATCATAATGCCAGCCGAGTTAAAAAAACAAACAAAAAAAACCAACAATACTTGGGAGAGGGCAAAGGGGGGGGGGGGGGGGGGGGGGGGGGCAATGATCAACGACCGGTGATAGTTGTCAGATGAAATCATCACCGTCTCACGCACACACGCATGCATGATACATGCACGCACACACATGTACATACACCCACAGGCACATCCACATACATATGAAGGAAAAAAAAAAAAAAAAAAAACTGATTGGCATACACAGGACATCTTACCAGTGGTGGCAATAATGATAGTGGTCATATACGGGAATCTGTGTATTTAAAAAAAAAAAAATGCACAAACACGACAAACACATGTACATACATCTAAGCATACATACCTATACCTGTAGAGGGGAGAGGGGAGACACAAGCCCCTTAGTATACTTGTACACAGAGGGGTGGGGTGGGGGAACATAATGTGGACAAAGCAAAGGAAGTGGCAGTGGGGGAGGAGAGAGGGGGGGAGAAGGGAGGGGGCCACTGTAAGTTAATGTGGTGTGAGGGGGTGTGTGATTTTGTGGAATATAGAGTGGGTTGCTGTTGAGGTGGTGGACAGGTGTAATCATGTAGTTGTGAGGATGCTGGCGATATGGGGGTGAAGGGAAAGAGCGGGGGTGTTGAGGGGCAGTAGGGCCAAACAAAGTTGCAATAGAAGCACTAGAACTCGTTGAAGGACCAGCAACCAAGTGCTTTTCTGAGCAAAAAAAAACTTGATGTACTAGTACTACTTGAGGCTTGCCCACTGTCATGATCTTTAAAAAAAAATTATTTAAGGACACACTGCAGTAGTAGCACTTGCCTTCTCAAATCTGAATGTTTCTTCAGTTTTTGGTGAGTTTGAAGGGCTTTTTTTCACCATTTTCCCAAGCTGAAACCCCTTCTTACAAAAGCAACAACAGAACCGATATTTGTCCAAGTTATCTCGGTGCAGCCAGAGTTTATATTCAGATTTATCAAGCTATAGATCTTGGAATAAGCACTTCCCCATGTCTCTGAGTGAAACTGGCGAAATCTTATAAAGAAACTCTCAATGAAATGTCAAATTTCGTTGAAAAAGGAACCATGTCCTGCTTCGTACAAACATGGAAAGTCCAAGATGGCAGACAGCACAATTATTTTGTCGTAGAGTTACTTCCCTTGAACGACTTTACACCATGATCGATTGGTACTGATTCAGTATTTACCCATTATGAAAATCGGGTTTTGTTTTTTTTTTCTGATCATTCTTCTTTGATTTTCTTTGTTTGTTTTGTTTCACAAGTTTTGGGGTTTTTTTTAGATTTTTTTTTTTTTGAGGCTGTTCTGGTTTTAGGGCCTTTTAGGGCCTCCAGCCTCTTCATTTGGATTTTTAAGGCCTTTTAGGGCCCCTATTTTTTGCCTAAAAAGGTTAGGGCCTTTTAGGGCCTTTTAGGGCCCTGTGCGAACCCTGCAGGACTATGTGTTCAGTGACTGGCCCAAAGTCTCTCGAGGCTAGATACGCCAGGACTATGTGTTCAGGGATTGGCTGAAGTCTCTCAGGTTAGATACGCCAGGACTACGTGTTCAGGGATTGGCTCAAAGTCTCTTGAGGCTAGATATGCCAGGACTGTGCGTTCAGTGACTGGCCCCAAGTCTCTTGAGGGTAGATACGCCAGGACTATGTGCAAACTACATTTCAGATACCTGCTAAGTCAAGGGGAGCCAAATGCCACAGAGCAGGTCAGACAGGAAGGGATCACAGCCAATGCCAACCTCTGTGCCCATCCATCTGCAGGTTTTAGCACTAGCTACTCCACAGTCTCTCTAGATGCTGGATTTCCTTCCTGATATCTGTAGGTCCTCAATACCATGAGCAAAATCCTCAACCACCCAGCAAAGCACCGCCTGGCTAACATTCTCCATTCATTGTGTTCTATATGTGGAGTGTCTTTGGCCAGCTATCATTTGCTTCATGCACCACTTGGCCAACATTCTCCATTCATTGTCCTACATGTGGACCATCTTTGGCAGCCATCATTTTCTCTATGCATGAAGGATGGAAGCGTTTCTGCTCAGACAGGTTTCGGCCGACATGAGACTGGTGTGGAGACGGAGGGATGCTGACTGGCATGCCATCACTCTGTCTTCGGCTGGAGATCTTTTCCAGAGGGGAGGCTTAAACTCCTGTCTCTGGAGACTGAAGCAGTGAAAAGAGCAGATCTTTCCACTATGGGGTCTGGCAGATGCACTAGACTGAAATCAGTCCTGAATTGCATGCAAAGATTTGGAGTATGGCTGCCTTAATGGCGGGATAAAAAAAAACGGTCATACACACAAAACTCCACTCCCTTTCTTGGGTTGATGGAATTGATCCTTGCCTGTCCATACATGAAGTGTCTGCAGGAGTATCAGCCTGCCTATGCAGAAGAAGAAGAAGCATGCCAAGATGAACCAACCTCTGAGACGGATTTCTGTCCGACTTTTCTACATTCGGTAAAAATCCCCATGAGGACAGTGTCTGCTCCAGAAGAGAGGGGTTTCTTTAAAGAATTAGTGCACAACACTCTTCAATCATACTTGAGTTGTCAATGAATCCACACAAGCAACTGAATCTCGTGCAATCAATCATTCACAGCAAGGCATATCTGGACGACATAGCTCCCCATCTTTACCAAACAGTACTTATCACACTGCAGAAAACGCAGGTCAATGTTGACTTACCCAATCAAACAGACGATCTCATACAATTCTTGTGGAGTTCTCGATACAAGCTGAAAGCACACATCATAAAGTCATCACTTTACTTTTTAACAAACAAACATGATACACATTACCTGATCTTTGAATCACAGCTATCATTGTAACAATTGTACACATTCTATGACAGTCGTAATGTGATCTTCATACTACAGCCATAACTGTTATGATTGTAGCTTTCATTACCTGACAGAAAACGATATAGAGTCACATGAAATCTCAGATCTTGTTTTCAGATTACAGAAGACATGGAAAAGGCTGACAAGTGATTTACATTTCTGCACACTTAAAAAGCTTCTACTTCTGAAATCAACAAGTCATCAAAAATTAAGCTTTAAAAAAATTACGAATACAGAAATATGGGGGAGTTTTATTATACTCCCTGTTTGGCTAGTATACTTACCATGTCAGACCATAGCATTCAACAGCAGTTAGTCAGCTGCCAGGCCGAAATTTTTGTGGCAAATGCAGTCATAAGACAGTCATGTGACGCCCACCCTACTTCCGCCCATGGAAGAAGCCGGTGTCCGCTTCCTGTACCTCATTCATCGAGGCCTGTGCGCAAGGTAACCCTGAGAACCTTGGCACTAGAGGGGAAGGTAGGTAGGGCGGACATTAGAGTCTGACATGGTAAGTATACTAGCCAAACAGGGAGTATGATAAAAAACTCCCCATTTCGGCGTCATATACTATACCATGTCAAACCATAGCAGAGTTTAAAGGGATCGAAGGAGGGCCGAGCGCCCTAGTGGTTCTTGGGGTTAGCCGATAAGGCTGCATTGGCCGCCACAAAGGAGATCCCTATAGAACCGTCAGCCCTGGTCATGCTGAAATCCCTTAAACAAAATTTATAAAGGGGTTATCTGAATGCCAGTAGGCTGCCTCCAGATGGCGCAAGGGGACAGAGTGCTGGAACGCTGCCAAAGTGGCCAGCGCTCTCACCTCATGGGTCCAGGGAGATGGGGACAGGGAGATCTCTGAACGCCTGCACTCCGGCAGATCTCACCATCCTAGAAAGCCAACTAGTGACAGTGCCAGCCGAGATGGTTTACTTATTACTGGGGATGGTAGAAATAAGAAGACATCTCTGGGAGCAGCGCCTGGGGCGCAAGCGTTCCCTGTAGCATCTGGGGACACCTGGAAGGGCACAGGTCCATGTCTCCCTTTCTAGGGTATCCGCCAGTGAGCGGATGACGAGGGCAGGAGAGGCTGTGCCCGGTTCCTGATTCTTAGCTAAAGAAATCAGGAAGGAACTAGAGAGAGACAGAGCCGTCCCTGGCGAAGGCGATGTTTCTGGGGTCTCCGCTGAGGGCATGGATCTCACTTCGTCTTCTGGCCGAGGCCAAGGCAAGGAGAAAGGTGGTCAAGAAGGAGAGAAGGTCAAAGGGAAGGGTGACTATGGGTTCGAACAGGGGATTTCTGAGGATTGAGGAAGATAAAGAGGTCCCAAAGGGGAATGAGCCTTGGGGACTGAGCTTCCCGTAGGGCCACCCTCCTAGATACTTCTCTGAGAAGGAAGTCATTCTCAAAGAAGGGCCGCCAAGTTGGCAATTGGTGGTGCAGATCGCCGACCTGTAGCCCCGAATGGAGCTAGCAGAGAGCTGTGGAGGGGAAGATAGATGGGATAGGAAATTGCCTATAAGGATATTGGACGGGTGGTCGGGGGAACAGAGTTATCCGAGCACCAGGCCACCCATCTCTCCCCTCGGTAGTTGTAGAGGGACTTGGTGCTGGCCCTGCATGAGGCAGAGGCTAAGTCACGTAGTCCCCGAGAGGCCCAGGCCCCCGTGAGTTTGTCTAGGATGGACTGGGATCTGTCCAAGAGGGAGGTAGGGGCAGATGTTCGTAACTGGGCTGGCACAGGAGCCAAGCGTGTAAGTGAAGCATCTGGGGGTTCGAGTGAGGGTGACCTGAGAAGGGTTGCCTCAGCATGTCCCACCGAGAGTCCAGCTGGCGGGGGGGAACACGGTAAGGGACTTGAGGTCCGGAAACCAGGGCTGGGGTTATGGGGACGATGAGCCTGGGTCTTGCCAGGATATAGCGCATCCCGCTATGCGCGTGACACCAGCGCTCCCCCCCCCCCGACGTGTTGTCCGTGAGGAGGAGAACCAGTCTGAAAGAGACCCTGTGTTGGAAGCGGAGGAGGGCCAGCCTGACCGCTTCCCATTCTAGGACACTGATGTGGGGACATGCAGTCTGTGCGTCCCACACACCACACTCCTGAGGCCTGACTGTCCTCCAAGTGCCCCCCTCTCCCACCCCCCCAGCCCAAGCTGGAGGCGTCTGTGTAAAGTTCCAGAGGCTGAATTGGGAGGGAGATGGGAACCCCAGTGGACAGTATGGATGTGCTGAGCTATTCCTCCGTAGCCCAAAAGAACAGTGGCCGAGGGGAATGCTCCCTATGGAGTTGGCGTTTGGGGACCCGACCTAGGGGAATGAGGGACGAGAGGGACTCCATCATCCTCAGGAGGGAGGTGGTCATGGCCGAGGTGCGGGATGCCCCGCGGAGGCGAGAGATGAGGTCCACCATGCGAGCGGACCTCTCCGGGGTCGGGGAGATCTGCATGGACATGGTGATGAAACTCATACCTAGAAAGGAGAACCTCTGACTGGGAATGAGTTCGCACTTGTTGGGGTTGGTGACAAACCCCGGCATGGAACAGAGGCTAAGGGGTGGTTGGTGTGGGCTTGGAACTGTAAAACCGCCACTCTCCAGGGCTGAGGCCCACACATCTCCACTGGTGGGCATGCCGGAAGAGACTGCCCGCCAAGGGGGCTTAGGGTCCGGGTTCGAGGGGAGGAGGGGGATAGGGTGGGAGGGGCTTTAACTGAAAGGGTTCTCCCTGATCCAAGTCCCCTTTTGGCGCTTCCCCCAGTAATCTCCGGGACCGTAGCTGCTGGCCAAACACAAAATTCTGCTGGGGAGCTTTTGGTTTCGGCCTAGAGAGGATATTTGGGCGCTCAGCGGGCCGTGATGTGTCTGGGGTGTAACTGCCAGGCATAGGGTTTGGGCCTGGAGAAGGCGGGGGAGGAACGCAAAGGGGGCCTAGCAGGGCATGGCGGTGTCCTGACCACAAAAGACGCTGCCTGCTTGCCTTTTTTTCGACTGAATGCTATATGACCTCAGTCAAATAGTCGCCAAAGAGCGGCTGGTCCTGGCCCGAGATGCACCACAAGGATGCTTTAAGCGCTGGGGAGAGATTGGACCGTGCCAGCATGTCATCTCAAGCGCCCAACAGGCAGTTAAAGTGGCTCCTGGCTGCGCTGTCCGCTGCAGCTGAAAGGTGATGCGAGATCCTGTGACCAGGTATCACATAAATGGGTCGCTAAACAAGCGAGAGTCCGTCTCCTGGTGCGTCTCGGAGCCTGAGACCGAAGACACTGGGATGGCGCCATCCTCCTCCAGCCAGAGTACCTCCGCCCGCAGCAGGAGCATGCCTAGAAGGCATGACCGGCAGTGTTGTGTAGGATGCCCATCCTGGCCACCCGGTCCACTCCTTTAGGTTCTTCATGGAGATGGTGCCGGGTGTGGGGGGGGGGCAGATTGGGAATAAGCCAACAGTCTGCCTGGGAAATGCCCAAAGAGGCGACGGTGGGCCTCTTGCGGTCCCCGACGAGGGTGCTAGCGGGGGCAGCATTAGGGGTCGAGATGGACCCGTGTCCTGGCGGAGGGACGGCTTGCGCACCCCTGGCGCGAGTTGCAGGTCCTTCCCAGATGGAGGTGAGTAACTGAGGTGCGATAATTTGGGTTTAGATAGACTTCCAACAAGGAAAGGACATTATTGGAGGGTGGGGCTTCCCTCACGACAAGGTCTGGGCGCCACCATTCCAGGGTGGCCACGTCACATGATGAGAGGGTTCTTCCTCCTCATCCTCAGCCTCTGGGTGGTCGTGTTCCTGGAGAGGTTGCAAAGAACCTTTGTCAGAAGGCAACTGCAGGAGTGCGTGAGGGTCCCGCCCTAGCTGGATAATTGGGGAATGTGACGGCAGGTCCCTTGTGGCTCTATGATCGGCGGTCAAACTAGGGGGGGGAGCCGTCCTGCCAATCGGACAGCGACCGAGATGGGAGACCCAGGTCGACCCAGGTGGATGATGCTGGGTGCCACATGCGACCGTGTGGAGCTGTTAGTGTTGGGTGTGGGTGTTAAGCCACTGGTCTCTCTCTCAGGGGCATACAGCCACCAGTCCCCAGGGAGGTAGGCGGGTTGTAGTGGCCCCTGGGGTTTGGGCAGGCTGTCCCCGGGGACCCGGGTAACCTGGAACACCAGTGGGGGATAACGAGAGGCCGTGGCCTGTCGTACCCGCCAGGAGCGTATACTGCCTCGTACACGTACTTGGCTGGGCCTGGGAGGGCCTTCGAGTAAGTAAGTGGTGGCGCGGGAGGACACGGTAGCTGAGCCCCCTACCCGCCTATGTGCAGATTGGACTGGCTGCGGCACCGTGATCCCCCCCTGAGTGGAATAGGCCAGGTTACCCATGGGTCCCGCTGGTTGATCCTCCCCCCGGAGGAATGGGACCGCTGACATTGCCTAAGTGGTAAGCGGAATAGGTCCACTCCCCAACGTCCTGTACCCCAAAGGGAATCTGCGACGGTCGATCGGGGTTGGTCGACTGCCCTTGAGTATGGACACGACCTGGGTCATACCCTGGTGTGACCATATGCCCAGAATTATAGACACACCCGCGCTGTTGCCACGGCGTGACCATAAGACTGCTTCCGGAGTCTGGACGCTCCTCATGCACAGGTGTTGGCTGCACCTGTGCACAGTGGGGGAGAGTGTCATGAGTCCGCGTGTCAAGTTCGGGGGGGGGGGGGGGGGGGACTAGTGACACGTGGCTCATCAAGGCGAGTGATGGGTGGTGATTCCAGCCCCGATCCGTCACCTGTGTGGTCCGCATCTTGGCAAGGTTCCCCAGGGGCCGAGGGTCGCGTGACGTAACATGATAGAAAGAAGTCTCACTGTGCATAGGAGGGGTACAAAGCAAGCTGGCCGATGACGAAGGGGGAGAGGGAGAATTTGGAAGAGAAATTTGACTTGACTTTGTCCTTTAGGGGAGCCCAGCCCTTAGATTTTCCGGGCAGGTCGACAGAAAGGATTGAGTAATGGCGGCCGCTTGCCTTGTAGCCTTCAGACGCAGCGATCGTGTGTCCGTCAGTCGGGTATAGGAGGAATGGTCATGCGTCCCCTCTGCGGAATAGTCTCTCCTTCTACCCTGGCCGTATGTTCTTCCATAGCAAGAACGGATTGCTCTGAATTGGAATCGACATGCGGGTTCTCCAGGAATGTGAGCGACCTCTGGGAGTTGAAGTCACTCGACCCGTCAGTGTCCTTCACCATGTTGGACAATGGTGGCACAGCAAACCCGGAGCACACGACCACAAAGAGGAGAGACAAGTCAGTCGATCGAGACAATGTTAATTAAACTCGATCGGCCATGTGGAACCGTACTGATATAAATAGCAATGGAAATAGTAGAGCGAGAACAAAGTCGCTCATGTGTAGTGCAAGGAATCGAGAAATCGACTGAAAACTCGATCTACCCGTACACAGTACTGATACTGAGCAATGCTGAGTAATGCTAGATCTAAATCTCGATCAGCGTGTAGTAGTATGATAAACTTCGTACACTGATCTCGATCCGAGTGTACTAGGGCTTCAACCACAAAGAGGGGACAAGACGGGTCGATCGAGAAGTTAATTAAACTCGATCGGCCATGTGGAATGGTAGATATAAACACAAGGGGATAGATGAGCGAGAACAAAATCGCTTGTGTGTTGTGCAAGAGAATCGAGAAATCGTATGAAAACTCGACCCACCAGTACACAGCACTGGTACCGATAAATGCTGAGTAAAGCTGCAAGATGGCAATCTCGATCAGCGTGTAGAAGACACAAGACAAGACAGTCCATCGAGAAGTTAATAAACTCGATCGGTCTTGTGGAAAGGTACATATATAAACACAAGGGGATTGATGAGCGAGAGAAACAAAATCGCTTGTGTGTTGCGCGAGGGAATCGAGAAATCGTATGAAAACTCTATCAACAGGGTTCATAGCCTAAGAGCATCCCAAAATTCCCAAACTTTTCCCAAACTTTCAAAACCACTTTCTGGATTTTTCAAAGACCTTTGAACGGCCCTAAAACTGAAATTAATAAGTTAAAAGTAGGTAGTGGCAGCCAAAAATATTCCTTCTGTATATAATGTTACTTTTGTCTCTTTCCAATAGACATTTTCAAAAGAAACAATACAAAACAAAAATTACTGTTCTACCTATTTAGTTCCAGAGATATTGTTATTTAAAGTTTGACACTTCCAAAACGTTAGTCAAAATGGCGATTTGGAGCAACTTTGAAGACCTGGAGCAGCCAAACAATGCAATGCAAAACACACAGCTCATTTTTACGAACTTGCAGACCTCAACATGTACTTACAGAAAAACAAATACACATACCAACAGGAGACACAGTTTTCTTCAGCGACAAGTCAAAAATGACTATTTTCACGTTTAAAAAAAAGAAAAAGTCATATTTGCACATTGTACCATTTTTGTGGCTCTGTAATTTTAACAAAATTGTTTGAGGCTCATATTTTCTGTCATTGTTCCAGTGTACTAAATATGTAGTGTAAGTCCAATTTTTTGTAGGCACATAGGAGTTCAAAATTATGAAATATGGAAGCTTACTTTTGCTAAAATGTGCAAAAAGTGCAGCAACGGACCATATTCACAACAAATATACAATAAACGGTCATAACTTTTTAAACCACTCCAGATACTGCCTCAATATTTGGTACTGTGATGTATATTGATCATTCCAATAAGTACATGCAATTATGCCAAAAAGCCTAATATTACCAGTTTTTACTGTTTCAAAATTGCCGCCAGATGACCTGAAATGCCATAAGTGTCAAGCATGTGCAAGTCTTGAAGACAAGAATCAATAGAAAGTTGCCTAAAACTTAGTGTTGTCTATCTGGAGAAGTGTTTCCTTTCATATGGTCAATAACAAGAGTATAAAAACCAGTTTTTACATGTCAGATTATGTAATATTTACCAGATTTTCCTGTTTCACAATGGCCGTTATTTTCAATTTCATATTTTCAGTTAAAAAAAAAAATTTTGAAAAAAAATGACCCCAACATGGGGATTTTCACACAAAAACACTTGTGCCTATGGTTGCATTTACTTTTTGAAGTGCACTGAAGTCAAATTCAGTACAGCTTCTTGCTATTATTCTGAGAGAAAAAAAAAAAAACAATTATTATAAAAGCAGAAGAAATGTCACTGCCTCAGCTATTGAAAGTACATATTTGGTGACTTTGAATAATAGAGGTCTATACAGCACTTTTTGATGTCTTTTCCCCTCTGAGGTAGGTTTCATGGTGTGGTAAAGCATTAAATGTCTACGAACAGAGCTCTCTGAAGTCCATATGCTTCTTCATGAGCAAAATCCATGGTTTCAACGTGCCATGTTCTGCCTGAAGATGAGATGGGAGCAATGCTGATGTCCTTCCCACAGGCAAACAGAAAGTTTCTATGGACCTTCCATTTGTCTGCAACTGTGGGCCAAGCAAATGCCGTCTTCCTAATGCTGCACTTCTCCATGAAATTGATTTTACCCTCTCCTGGAGAGATGACTTCAACAACTTCACCAATGTAGAAGTCGTCATTGTAATAGAAGGCAACCAAATCTCTCCAACTTGCCAAACTGGTACTTGGTGAAAGACGACTGGTGTCCATCACCGTGTGGATTTGTACAGTTGAAAGATTCAGGGGACGGGCTTTGAGCAGCACCCTGAAGTCTCTGGGGTTTCTTTGAGGATGGTGGAGCAGGACCATGACGACCAGCGATGACCAGCGTTTCCTGAGGGGGGAGAGGAGCAGGAGCAAGATCTGAAGGATTTGGAGAATGTGGTGCTGAATGATTTACTTCACAACAGCTGTAGCAGGTTGGAACTTGGCTGCAGCAGCAGGAGGTACACAATCATCCGCAGGAGGAACAGCAGGACAAACATTTCCAGGGTGTCTGCCACTAGCAGGACATGTACCTGAAGCAGGATTGGAGGTGATACACACAGAATTTTCAGCTAAAAAGCTTTTGAGTCTGGCACTCAGCACCTGGACTGTACCCCCCAATTGCAGGAGGGGATTTTTTTCCAAGAACCACCCTGTGGTACTGAATGTCAGCTCATAGTGCTGCAGCCTAATCTTTGCGTGTGCGATACATGAGCAGCAAACGGTTGACATCAGCTGCAGTGCAGCATGGTCCCCTATGAACTTGCATCTGCCTCACTATTTCATTGATCTTATTAGTTCTTCGAGCCAATGCTGCTTCTTTTTTCTGCCAGTTTTCTTCCAGAATAATACTTTTTCGGCTAATACTGCCTTTCTCTGCTGGACATGTTGCTTCCAAAGCTGAGGAGCCTTTTCAGCTGAGAGGCGAAGAAGATCACTTTTTTCCTGCTCATTTTATGCTGCTGAACCATACAGAGATGGGTTTGTTTCTCTCTTCATCATACTGATGGTGCTATGGTGTCTTTCTTCGATGTATGTAGTCACCAAGTCTGTTGCTACTACCCCCCCCCTTCCACACAAAGACACACACACAATTGATATATTATGTGTGCTCATGAAAAAGCAAAACAGACAAGAAAAAAGTGTGTGTGTGTGTGTGTGTGTGTGTGTGTATGTGTGTGTGCTTGCACATGCATGCATGCACTTCACATATAGGATATTATGAATTCATGCAGGAAAACAGGAAGAGGTGTATGTGTAAATATGTTTTGTGCATGCTTATTTGAGCATGTGGGTGTCTGCCTTTAAGTGCCAGCCTCTGTGTGTTTCAGTTTGTGTGTGTGTGTGTGTGTGTGTGTAATTTTCACCAGACTAAAATGCATTTGATTGCATAAAACAGAGGATCCCATCTTGATATAAATATTGAAACATTACATTGATAGTATACGGTAAACATTGAGAATCATCATTTTCAATATTCCTTCTCAGGGAGAGAATATTCCTCAGATAATTAAAATTGGTTACAGGCCTACTCAGCACTAGTGGGGAAAAAAAAAATACAACTTCACATTGATTCCAGACTTTTTGTCCGCATTTGTATTAACGGGGCTTAACAAAGAAAATTGTGTTAGATGGGTCCATTATCAATAGCAATTATGGAATTTTCATCGTGTTAGTTGTTCGAAAACATTTTCTTCTTCAAAACTTGAAGTGATCAAGTTTGTCGAATGACCAGGTTGAAGTGAGTTAGTTCCTTTAAGTTCCGTCGGCAAAACACAATCGTTCACTTTTTCATTGTTTTTAACACCTAAACCACAAATGTGAACAGTCGAAAAAAAAATACAATAGTAAGATAAAGCATCAAACTATGATGATTAAAATCACTAATGATAAGAATGTCATTTATACGTAAACTTTGTAAAAGTTAGTGACTGAAACCCAATTTTCTGTCAAGTGAGAATTTGTACTTTTCGTATTCACTTCACATTGACCCTTACGCTAATATTTCTTAATCTAATGAAAATGAATAGTGTAGAATGACAATAATACACCAAAACATCGTATCTGGGCAATATGTTGCGAATCTTATGGATTTCCTTGCGAAATTTCTCAAGATCTTGTTCTCTGAAGTTCGAGTGGGTGTTATCCATGTTTCGTTTTGAAGGCACATGCGCAGGCGACAATTTGATCCACGGGTCACTCGTTCTGATTGGCTGAATTGACTAGGTCAGTGAATACATTAACCTTGTACCTCAATCGAAAGGCTACGGTCTATACTTCATTATGAGTAGAGGAATCATGTGTCTATGATCGTTTTTTTTTTTTTAATCCGAAATTGCCGGAAATTTTATTAAAACTTCGTCCCGTATTTTCATTTTTACAATATTTGAATTTCCCCTCTGACAGTAAAATTCTACATAAAATTCCCTTTATTTTGGTACTTCATATGGCCATGTGCGTTGTCCATACTCTTTAATATTGGTAGAAAGTGCACTGTGTCAAAGTTGACTTGACCGAAAATCGCCGCGAGCGCCGGATGCGTGACGGAAGTACGCGGATCACACACCTCATTCTCTCTTAAGTATTCATTTCTTAACAAAACATTCATACTTAAAATAACACTCATTCAAAAGAGGAAATGTTGAACTTTATTTTGACACATTGTTCAAACCACAACATGCAAGAACATGAACATAAGGGTGCATGGAAAATGAGCAAAATCGGTGTGCGGTACCAGTTGTTGACAGAGCGCTGCTTCGGCTGCCACTACCTATTAAAAGGGACATGTAAATAAGCACAAACACACACAACAGACAAACCAGATTACCTTTTAATAGAACAGTTCCTTGTTATCACACCAATCTTCTGGCCTTACCACTGTCTGTTCACAATGACCCAAAGAAAATGTGGACTTTTATATTCCTTTTTTCCAGCCACAATGCACTGCCATTGTTTGAAAAATGAATCATTGGATTCTGTCCTATATGTCATTAGACTTACAACTGCCAATTCAAAGACGGTCAATGTGTTGTATTGGTGATTACCTTTTAACAGAACAGTTCCTTGTTATCACACCAATTTTCTGGCCTTATCACGGTCTGTTCACAATGACCAAAGAAAATGTAGACTATATTATAATATTCCTTTTTTCCAGCCACAATGCAATGCCGTTTGTTTGAAAAATGGATCATTGGATTCTGTCCTGTATGTCATTAGAGTTACAACTGTCAATTCCAAAGGCAGTCAGTGTGTTGTGGTGGGCCACAAGTTCATTTAAAATTAAATGCAAAAGAACTGACACACACACATTTCAAACATGGGTAGCAGAATTTCTGGCTCTACTTTCCTCCAGTTTTTTCAGCAATGAGCTTGTCTAGCTCATTCACAGCCACACGTTTTTCCTGTGATTTCTTCCACAGTGCGTTGGACTCGGCAATGAGGGCAAGCCTGGCTTGCTCTCTGCTTCCTCGCCTTCTGGTTTGCAGAATCCTCTAGGGCCTCTGCATTAGCAAACGTACGACTTCGTTTCTTCTTCAAGTCGTGAATTTCAGCTTCTTCTGCTTTTCTTTTTTGTGCAGCCTTTCTTTTCTCCTCTTCCTGCCTCTGCTCCTCTAAGTAAACCTGGTATCTGCTGTATGCACTGGAAGCATATGCAGCATTTCCTTGGTGACTGGCACAGACAGCACACTACCAGCATGCTGCACAACCTGAAAAATGTGTTGTCTGGCTTTCAGGCCCTCTGGCTTCAGATTCCCAACAGTTGTTTCCTTGTTGACACTGAAGCCTTGTTCAATTGTTGCCTGGCCATTTAGACAACAGCAAGAGTTGCAGGATCACCTTCCAAAGAAGCTGGAAGTCCAAGTTGCCGCCAATATGTTCATGGAACAGACGATCAAGCTGATGGGTGGCCTCCTTGTGATCAAAGTTCCTAAGCTTTCTTCCTCTTCAGTAAGCACTTGTTGACACAGCTTTGAAATTGCCTCTTGAACATGTCACAGTTTTCAGCCCTGACTCTACCAGCGTCATGAAGAATGTTCAGTGTTTGCTCCAACTCGCGAGTTGCTCTGGCTTGTCTTTGGTCTTGGTAGAACACATGATCTTTGGCTGCATCCAAGACAGGTTCTGAACAAGTCTGAATTTGACTGGAGCCTTGTCAAGTACTTTTAAAAGCAAGGCCTTGACAATGTCCCTGCATTCTACTCTAAAATGCAAATCTCTGACTGTCAGATGCTTTTGTTGTAAGGATGCTGCGCTTGGCACAAAAGCCAATATCTACTTTACCTGGCTCCCTCGGGTTATCGCCATCCCTAAGGTCGACATGTATTACAGCTTTGAGTGATCCTCCATCACCAAGGACTTCAGTCTTCACAATCTTTGTCATCAGATCCTTGATCAAACTCCCCAAATCTTCAAAACAGAAAGGGAATCATTGGGCTGTCAGTCTGGTACAGAGACAGAAAAGGTTCAATTTCCCTGGCAATGGTAACAAAGAATTACAGTTTGGACTTCAGCAGGGGATCTCCAAGACATTTCACCACATCAGTGAAGGACTTGCAGGTGGCTGAGTGACTTTCTGCTTTTTGCCGCAGTACAATATGCCACAATGTTGGGCAGGATGTCAATCACTCTCTGTGCTGGGTCTGCATTCTCCAACCACCTGATAAACGCATTATAAAACATGTTTACTCACTTGCGTGCAGGCAGGCACACACACACACACACACACACACGTGCGCGCGCGCGCACTCACGCGCATGCATGCACGCGCAGGCAGGCACACACACACACACACACACCTAAACAATCAATCTGTTCAGTTTTGATTCCCGCACCATCCAGTGTTGTAGTTACCCTCTGTGTGTGTGTGTGTGTGTGTGTGTGGTTATTTAGTATACACATGTGTGTAATTTCATAAAGAGAGAGAGAGAGGAACTTAGAAAAACACATATATAGAGCAAAAATCTGCATCGTTCATAGTCAAACCACCTCTCTCTGCTGACCCCTCTCTTGCAGAAGCAGATCTATGCTCAATCCCGACAAGCATCTACTAATCTATAAAGTCTGATGTAGTCAAACGCACCTGCATTCAGAGAGGGGGGGGGGTGGGGAGAGGAAGAGAGAGAGAGAGAGAGGGGGGGGGGGGGAGAGAGTCAAAGTGAGAGACAGAGGCAAAGAGAGAGAGAGAGAGAGAGAGTGTGTCAAAGTCAAAAATATCAAATTAGTGTCAGGCTTTGGCCCAAAACATGAGCGAGTCATAAAAATTGCATAGGTAATAGTAATAATGTTGATAAAGTTTGCATCTGCACAGCCATTTCTGCTTTATATACTGAGAGAAAGAGAGAGATGGTGTGAGAGGAGAGAGAGAGAGAGAGAGAGAGAGAGAATATGAATTAGTGGAAACATAACTGTGTTTGCAGAATTTCATAGGGGAACTGCGCTGCTCCAGACACTGCTAGGAAATCCTCTCATCTTGCGGGCGAATCATGAAACAGGTGGTAGCATGATGAAATCAATGTCTCAAGATCCCAAGGTGTTGCAGCACAACCTGCTCTGAAGGCATTATGCAGAACATGTAAACCACATGTGCCGATTTCTATCATCTTCATGGAAGATTGAATGGCAATGTCTTCTTTCAACAGTCTCTCAAGTTTTTTGTTGACATCAGGTCTGTCCACTGACAGCTGCAACAGTTTGGAGTGGCCAAGGGGAGTCACAAGAGGGCTAAGTTCCTCAAGAATTACTTCAGCAGTAGCATGGCCCATGAATTTGGAGTCAAAGTATCTTGTAATAACACAATCACGGTCCCAGAATCTGACATACACATCCAACTGTTTTTCCTGGAGATCCTGGTTCAGCGTTTCATCAAAAAGAAGCACATAGTTTTCTGCTGCCTTTACTTGTTTTGTAAGCTCAGAAGAAAAATATGGCCCAAGACCAAAAGTACAGAAGTATCTTGCTTTTGTTTCTCCACAGGAAAACGCTGCAGCAATGTTGCTGACAGGAAACATAGCTTGAAACAGCTGTTTCATGCCACACATGATTTCATACTGTAATGGGATGTTATGCACTTCATTGCCCACACCACCTCGGCTTTCCACACTTCTGTGCCAGACACGCAGGATGCCAAACTACCAGAATGTTTTTCTTTCTGCGTCGCAGCTGATGAGACAGGAACTTCTGACGATGTCACTGATGCAACAGAGGAGGAGCTGGTTGTTGTGGAAGACTTCTTGCTCTGGATGCCTATGAAGTCACTAATGGGTGCAACCACTTTGTCAATGGAAGCCACATTCTTCTTGTGCTTTGCACCTGAAATACAAATTTTCTTTGTTTTTATAAAAGTTTTAATCAATACACCAAAAAATCGTTTATTTTTGATATGCTGGTCTTGTTTATCATCAAATCAATTTTATTATTACTAGTAGCATAATCTTTATAATCATCACTATCATTATGACTATTATCATCCTAATTCTTGTCTCAATTATATGTATTTAACATTGTTTAACCCTCTTGACCATCGAGCGCCTGCTAGCGCCCGGCCGGAAATCACACAGCCCAAAACGCTGAGCGCCCGCCAGCGCCCCCGGTAAAACACGTGGCAACAATTAGGTAGCGGCAGCCAAGCCACAGCGCTGCAATCATCTTGCCTTTTCCACTGATTTTGCCGATTTTCTATGCAGCCGTATGGGTTTGATTTTTAATGTTTTGCTTTGAAAAATATGTCAAAATAAAGTTCAATCTTTCCTCTTTTCATCGAGTGTTGTTTTAAGTGTGAATGATGTGTGAAGAAATAAATATCTAAGAGAGAATGAGGTGTGTGTTCAGCTCACTTTCGGTCCGTGTCCAGCGCCCGCGGCGATTCTGTGTCGAGTCGGTTTTGACACACTGCGCTTCCCTACCAAAGATTAAATGGTACAGACAACACTCACACATGTATCTGGTATCAAAATAACGGGAATTAAACGTAGATTTTAACGGTCTGGGGGGAAAATCGAATGCTGGTCTAATGAAATCACAGGATGAAGTTAAAGTCACATCCATGCCGATTTTTGTGAATTTCGGAAAAAAAAAAAAAAACGATTTAAAATGCATGTTTCATGGTGTCGGAATGAAGTACAAGCCGTACCCTTTCGAATGAGGTACGAGGTTAATGTATTCATGGCTTGTCCTAGTTAATTCTGCCAATCAAAACATGCGTCTTGTGAAAAACACATTCCTTCCCGGCACATGTTGATTCACACACACGAAAGATGGAGCGCATCGACTCAAACTTCGCACAGCAAGATCTGGAGATTTTCCGCAAGGAACTCGGTAAGAATTGTCCATTATAACACTTATGTATGATTTAAGTTTATCTATCACAATTTATTCAGTATTTTTCTTTAGATTAGTAGTTATTTGCATAAAAACAGGCCACCTTGAGAATGTTAGCCGCGATCATTTTCGAGTACTACCAGAAGTAGTGTATTGGTGACTTGTTTGAACAAATACCGTTGATAAATAACTTATCTAGCACATTTGTCTTTAGTAATCGAAAAGTTTATGGTTTTTTTTTCTTTCTAGTGTATTTTTTTGTGTGTAGGATTGTTGTGTTTTTTCAGTCAGTAAAACAACAAACTAGTAGCCGATCGAGTGATGCCAAGGGGAGTAACTCAATTATTGACATTCACTGACTCGAACAATCAACTACAACGAAGTCGGGAGTCTTGATTGAAAGTAGGCCCAGACCTATTTCTGGATTAATTGTTACGGTTCAAATTCATACAATTCGATTGTTGTTAGACCCATTGTTCAACTATTTTTCGGTTAACCCTTGCTTGGACAGTTAATACTGACTTCAACTGTTCCAAGTTCAAGCCTTTGTTTGCATAAGCAGCACCTGACACTGAAGTGAAAGCACTAAACAGTACGATTTGTGTATTTAACTATGAGTTTATCAATTTCATATTCTTTTCACGCCTTTAGCTGTACAATTATTGTCTTTTTTTTTCTGTCCATAATTCGTTTAAATTAGTATAATTATTATCAGTGTTTATGATATCATGAATATCTAGTGGGCTGGAAAAGGGAAATGCATTCCTTATATTTGGATTCCTATGGAAATTTGGGATGATTATCAAGCATTTAAAAAAATTGCACACACACACACACACACACACACACACACACACCACACACACACACACACACACACACACACAGACACACACACACACACTCACACACATTCAGCACAGGCACCTACAAATGCACACACTGTTTTTTGTGCGCATGTCAAATGTACCTTATTTTGTCAAGTTTGCATACTTACTAGCTAAAACATACATACACCTTAGTGACAAACAACATCATGCAAGCAACAATTGAAGTTTTTGAACAAATGCAGTCTTTTGGGTTGGGCATGAAGGGGGGGGGGGGGGGGGGGTAACTTTTTTTTTTTTTTTTGTCAGGTGTACGCATTAACTAATGTTTGTAAAATGTACCTGTTTCAGTGTTTGTTTTGTGTGTGTGTGTGTGTGTGTGTGTGTGTGTAGAGAGAGAGAAAGAGAGAGAGGGGTGTGTCACTGTATGTGTGTGTGTTTGAAAGAAAGACTGAAAATTACATTTTACTTTTATACGTCCAGTATAACCAGCATCACATATTACACATTTAAACAAAATAATTTTAACAAAATATCAAGTGAAGAGACAACCAGAAACAAGACATACCGATGTATAATCAAGTTTATGAAAGAAAATGTAGATAAAATGCAGATATCACACACACACACACATACACACACACACACACACACACACACTCTCTCTCTCTCTCTCTCACTGAAAGGAAACACTGCATAATCAAGAAAACATCCCCATGTATACAGCTAAAATTATGTCATGATTAATGTATAAACACACATGGTGTAGACATCCATACACTCAGTGATATTACTGATGTTTCAATTGTTGAAACAGTTGTGTTATACACATAATGCTTTTTTGTGTGTGTGCTACATTTTAACAGATGATCCAGTGTTTGCGAGACTCCGCTCTGTTTTCCTTGCCTCAGGGAAAGGGCGTCGACCAGCACTTCCAGCAGTTCAGCTGACTAATCGCTTGCTGATTCAGTTGCTCATCCTGAAGACTGATGGCAGAAAGACTTCGATGACACTGCAGCTTTTTTTCTGCAGCTTCTTCCAGAAGGAACAAGTGCTCCACTAGCAAGGCTGCGTTATCTTCTTGTGTCGGCAGAAAAGAAGGCTTTGAAATTATCATCATGTGATGAAGGACTGCTTTCTTGACTGAGACTCTTGAAATTGACGCTGAAAGTTTAGGGTCTTCGCTTCAAGGACTACGTCGACAGCAGCTGCTGGAAGGACATCCATCAACGCCACACAGGTCACCAACATTCCAACTGTTGAGGACCTTCACGCTTTCAAGAAAACGAGAGCCAGGTACCACGTACAAACACATGACCCAGTGGTGGCTTCAGCTCACTGGTATAGATATCCCAGAAAAAAAAAACTCATGAAAGAAATTGAGAAAATGCAAAAGAGAGTAGCCAAACTCCAACCAAATGCTACACGCAACCCAAAGTAAGGAAGGATTTGGAGGATTTCTTGGCATCCAATGTTTTTTCAACAAGTATTGAGTCTCCCTGCCACAACAGTCCAGCTGGCCACTCATTTGTTTCTGACAGTTTTTGTGCAAATCCTGGAGAAAAAACTAATTCATCACCTGCCGCACCATCCATCTTACAGAAATTATCAGAAGGTGCTGTCCAACTGGCTGCAGCAAGAAGAAGGGAAGAAGAGCTGTTGAAAGAAATTTCTCAACTGAAAATGAAATTAAGTGTAGCAGTTGATACCAGCAGACAGTACTTTCTTGAAAAACAAACACACTTTTGCAGGAAAAATTAAGTCTGACAGAAAAAGCAGATGAAGCAAATGCTGCTCTACAAGAATTACATGAAGAACTAGAAACATGAAAGAATTTACAACGAACGGCAGAAACTAAGCTGAGGTACTATCAGAAGCAAGGTGACAAGAAGAAACTGTTTCGGAATAAAGAAAAAAATTGCTAAGAAGGAGAATGAACTGAAGGTAGTCACTGACTTAGCTGAAAGACGCCAAAATGAGGTAGATCTGACGAAAAAGAAACTGCGCAACCTCCAGCTGTCACAAGCAGATCTTCGGCATCGCCTGAAGCTTGCAAACAACAAATGTAAGCATTTACAAAAAGATAGACAGCAAGATCCACAGCCTGAAGAACCAGTTCCCCCCCAACAAGACATCCCATTGATTATAAGATTAAAAGATGAAAGGGGACATTTTAAACCTGAGGCTATAGCATGTGTAATGATGCTTGCTGGGGAATGTGAGATTGCAGCCAGCAGATGTGGAGCAGTCATTCAGGCTGTTGCAAAATTTCTGCTGAATGCCATTATACCTGAATCTGATTTGCCTTCTGCACGTTCAGCTCTTCGATTCATGGATAGAGGGCATGTACTGTCAAAACTGCAAGTCTCTGATGCCCTTCTCCAGGCCGACACGTGGGACATGCATGTGGATGGCACTTCAAGATCTGAAAAAAAATGTTGGGTCACCAGGTGAATATTGATGGACAAGTGTTGAGTGCTGGTTTCAGTTCTGTGTATACCGAGAACACCAGCACTCTTGTTGATGTCAGCTTCAGACTTCTTGAAGAGCTTTCTGAAGTCTTGGATGCAGACGAAGCTGACGAGAAATTTCTGACAGTGTTGTCAAGCCTGTGTGGGACAATGACTGACCGTGCAAGTGTGATGAAGTCGTTCAGTCGGCAGTTGAATGCTGAAAGAAAAGAAATCTTGCAGACGGACTCTGAGCTGGAAATGCTTCACTGCAATGCACATCTGCTGCTTGGCATAAGTAGTGCATGTGAGAAAGCTCTCAAAGAGGAAGAGAAGCAGCACGGGAGAAACTGGGCCGAGACAACGTTCCAGCCTTCTCGTCATTCAAGTCAGCTGTGGAGGGCTCAGCAGCAAGGTGTGTATAGGTCACTGTGTATGTGTGTGTGTGTGTGTGTGTGTGTGTGTATGTGCATGAAAAAGTAGTGGGGGCGGGGCTTTTTTTCTGTTTAAAAAAAAAATTCCATAATGAACAGGATTTAGGGGGAAGGATGGTGGTAAGGAGAGCTGAGGTAAGCAGTATAAATTATGAATTATTAGTAATAAACTTACAAATTATTAGTAATAGTTATAAAAAAATAACATGTTTGTGTAATATGTTGGAGAAATTCACACTGAACTTTAAAAACATTGTTAGATTTCTTTAAATCTCAGTTATCCACCTTCCTTTGCGGGTCTGAGCCTTTTTTTTATTAAAAAGATAAATTTTCATGGTAAAAAAAAAACAAGGGTGGAAAAGAGATTTACAAACATAAATGATGCACACCTTTATCTCTGGGTTTTTATGCTTTGTTTTAATGACAATTATTTTCATTCCAGTAAATCAATCTCTCATGTGTTTCAGGTATATACGGCTTGCCAGTGACTGCCTAGGGCCTCGTGGAGACGACAAGAGTGGTTGCCGGGACAGCTGGGAGACCTACTGTGAGAGATGACTGGTGTGAGGTCACGGGTAACCAGCTACAGGGCCAACCGGGTTCAACAATTTCTTTCAATCTGCTGCTGCTCTTCACTTTCACAGAAGGGACATTGAAGACTTTCTAAGACTGTTTCTACCAAAACAAAACAAGAAAATTCAAAGTGTGCTGGCTGACAACATGTGTGATGAGATCGATATATATCTCTTGCCTTGGGTCTTTTGTATTTCAGGGTGACCGGCCCATATTGGGAGTTGCTGGCACAGGATATCCACTACCTCAACTTTTATATACGTTGATAAACTGTTCAGCCACTTTGAGAGATGGGCTGTGGATCCTGCTGATGCCTTTGTTGCCGAGTATGGACCGCTCTTTGACAAGCCTTTCATGCCTGACCATGACATGTTCCAATCCCTCCTGCACATCAGTGAAAACAGGCAAGAGAAGGTGAAGAGTGTCCTCATGAAGATCAGTGCAGGTGTCATCAACACCATGAACAACCAGCTGAAAGATTTTCTTGAGGGGGAGATACTTCAATGTCCAAGACCCAGAGCTGAAACAGAAACTCGAACACTCCAAACTTACCAACCTGATTGGTGAGAAGGCATTTGGAGACCTGGACTTCAGTCTTTTTAAACGACGTAATGCCTCTCTTCATCATCACACTACCATCAACATGATGAAGAAAAACAAACCCATCTCAGTGTGGTTCAGTGCCAAAGATGAATTAGAAAAAGATGATCTTCTCTCCGCCTTTCTGCTAAAAAGGCTCCTCAGCTGCGGAAGCAGCATGTGCAGACAGAGAAGGACAGTGTAAGCAGGAGGAGGGTTATCCTTGAAGAAAACAGGCAGAAAAAAAGAAGAAGCATTGGCTCGAAAGACAGAGAAAATAGATGGGATTGTAAGGCAGATGCAGCTACACAGGGGACCATGCCGCACTGCAGCTGATGTCAACCGGTTGCTGTTAGTCTATCGCACTCGTAAAGATCAATGTGCAGCACTGAAAGCGGAGATTCAGTACCGAAAGGTGATTCTTGGAAAGAAATCTCCCCACCTGAGATTAGGGGGGCACAGTCCAGCAGTTTGAGTGCCAGACTCAGGAGTTTTATAGCTGAAAACCCTGTGTGCCTCAACGCCAATCCTGCTCCAGCTGCTTGTCTTGCTAGCAGCAGATGCCGCCCTGAAAGTCGTCATCCTGCTGTCCCTCCTGCAGATGAGCTTGTGCCTCCTGCTCCTGCTGTCTTTCAGCCTGATGCAGACCTTTTGGAAGTTGGTGATTCACCACCCAGGTTCTCCCAATTCCTTGGAGCCTGATCCTATTCCAGTCTTCCCTCAAAGGAAAAGATGCTCTGGTGATAATCATCCCTGTAGCAGTGCTTCACCATCCACCAAAAGACAAAAGACTTCAGATCAGAGGAGAATCATCAGGAGCTTCTAACAGTTCAAGCCCACAATCCGAGGATCTCCAGCCATCTTTCACCGACTACCAGTTTAGCAAGTTGGGAGATATGGTGGCTGTCCATTATGATGATGACTGACTTTTATATTGGTGAAGTGGTTGAAGTAATCTCCCCAGAAGAGGGAAACATCCACTTCATGCAAAGATGCAACGTAAGGCGAACAACATTTGCCTGGCCAAAAGTTGCGGACAAGTGGGAAAGTCCACAGAAACTTTGTATTTGCCGGTGGAAATGATATCAGTATTGCTCCAATTTCATCATCTGGCAGAACATGGCGCATTGACACTTTGGATTTGCTTGTTAACAAGCACACTCACTTCAGAACTCTGTTTGTGGACATTTGATGCTTCCGCCATGAACCCCCCCCCCCCCCCCCCCCCCCCCCATTTTCATACTTGTTGTCGGAATGTCTTTATCATTTCTCTACAGCTTCAAGCTTCTGCTGCAAGAAAGAAATGTGAAAATGACTTTTATTGTTTTAAAATATGAGTGCAACAACCAGCATCAGTGTTCGGTAAGGCTCTGGTGTGTCATTTTTTCTATTTTTCTGTAAATTGTTGTTAATTTAATTAATATTTTACTAATTATATCTCATGAAAAACAACAATTGTGACTTTTTCCACAAGGAAAATGCATTTCTCACACTGTGGCAAAGTTTCATGCTGATATCTTTTGGGTTCAGAAGTTATTGAGGATTGTGTTCTAAAAGTTAGCAAAATGTCCGTCACAGCCCATTTTGCATGATTAAGCAAATTAGAGGTCCTTAAAAGCAAACAAAATATTTGATTAGCATCCTGAAAAAAATTGGGCTTTATCTATATGTTTAGTAGACAAGATATATATAGTTTTCAAAGGATATAACTTTCATTTTTGAAAATTATTTGTCCTTGAATTTGACACATTGTGCATTTTTGCCCTCGTTCAAACTGCATGAAAAGCAGTTTTTGATGTATCATATCTCTGTTCATACATGTAGTGGTTGACTCATATTTGGTTTTCTATTACAGTACTGTACTTTAAGTCCACAAAACAAAAGTTAACTTTTTTCTGTTAGGTATTTGTCATGATAGGACCTGTCAAAGTAGGCCTTCCGAACAAAATTGGCTGTGACGGAAATTTCGACAAATCTTTAACGGATCATAACTCGGGAACAAATTAAGCTAGAGCTATATGATTTTTTTGCAGTATGCTAGTTTTAAACATAACTTAATGTGTGGTTTAATTATTTTTTCAATATATCTGAAAGAAAATTTTGGCTGCCGCTACCTACAACAATGGGCGCCACCATGTTTCTCGTAGAAAAGGAAGTCTCGCGAGAACGTGACTTCCTTCTTCCTGTAGCCATTTACTTCCGTTTGCAAAAAAAAAAACGCGAGTCGATACGTGCCGTGGTTCTCGAGTTTTGAATTTTTAAAGTTTTGAGGTCGAAATGCCGTTTTTCACCGTGGCTAACCTTGAGTTCTGCCGTTCTATAATGAGATTTAGTGATGGAGATACTGTGTTTTTGTAGGATTTACGGCATAAGACTTAATGAAAGTGCTGGGTAATGAAGCTTAGAGTGACCTAGATTTCGACTGGGATGAAGTTCCAGGCATGATGAACAACAATTCTGAAGAAAGTTCTGAAGAAGATTTTTTTTTTTATTTCCCGAGTAAATGGCTCATGTGACATTCTTCAAACTTTCGATATAGCAACATATATATTCGTAGGAATTTTTTAATTATTTTCATTTCGTTATTCCTTTCCTCTCTTTTAAATTAATTTTTTAATTGGGTAACCATGTTCAAATTACGGAGTTACTTACCTTGCCGACGGTTTTCGGTGTAACTAAGCTCAGATAAGTGCATACTGAAGAGGGTTAAGGAAACAGTGTATGACGTTATTGCTGTATCTGTATCAGAAATAAAAACATTTGCATTGATTGATCATTGTTATTATAACTGTCAATAATAATACTTAAAATGAATGTTCTTGTTAAATCAATACCAGTATCATTTACTGATTTATATCAATTGCTATTAATGGTAGTAACTTAAAAAAAAAAAAAAATCACCATTACATTTACAATTATGTATTCTTTATATGGAAAGAAATACTATCTTCATTTCACATTAATATTCATTATAACATGATTATAGTTCACATGAATATTTCCTATTGTTCCCAACCTTCTACAAATATAATTTAAAATAGTATGAAAATAGTGGGTAGCAGTGGTGGTAGCAGAAAACAGTAGTAGTAGTATATCAGAGCAGAAGTTCTAGGAGTAGCAGTATTTGAACACAAGAAGTAGTACTAGCACACAGAGCGTGAGGTAATCGCTGTGCAAATTCCGGCAATATTTGTAACCGTGTTGCCTTCAAAGCGCAGTTCACATGGTCACATTTTTTTTTTTCTTTTCTCTTTTTTTTTTTAATGGGCAAAAATGTCAACCTGAACAACGTAAAAAAAAAAAAAAAGGTGGTTGAGGTATGGCTGGTGGGAGAGCGTTTGGATCGCCTGTCTAACCACTGAAACAAAAGGTTCACCGAAAATCATTTTCCGTCTTCGTCTCATTTTTCTTCCTGTGGCCAAGAGAGTGTGACCTGTGATCCCGCGCAATGAACACTGTATTAACTTACCGCGCTATTGTGGCTGAGGGCTCCTTCACCCATCGATCCTATATCGATTTTTTTCTGCATGCTGCACACAGTATGCAGACCACTTGTTGCCAGCATTTTTTTTTTTCCGCAGCCCAGCCATCGTTTGTAACTCGGATTTTCGAGCCAAAGCTCATTGAAAATGCACTGGCCCGGCATTCTGATTTCTTGGAGAGACCCAGATATTCAAGGGAAGTAACTCGCCTCACACTTGAAATCAGAAGTTCGTTTCTGCTCAATTCGCTGCGGTTCATCCGATCGCACTTATTTTATTTTATAACTATTTCCTCTTGTATGTTAACATTTCATGGTCCCCGGTTTTTTTTTCTACGTGGATTTCTTGTCTTGGTGACATAAATCCAAATTCACAAACTTTCACAAACCATATTCATGTTTTTCTTATTTTCAAAGACTTTCCAGCGCCTGGAAAATAACATCTTTTTTCCCCAACTTTCCCAAACGCTATGAACCATGATCTACCCGTACACAGCACTGGTACCAAGAAATGCTGAGTAATGCTGCAAGGTTGCAATCTTGAGCTGTGTACAAGACACTAGATCGAAATACCGATCAGCGTGTACTAGTATGATAAACTTCTTACACTAATGAACCCTGTGTGGACTAGTTCGATAAATGAGTATGCTAACCCAGTGGGAGTGCGATAAACTTTGTAGCCTAACCCAGTATGTTGTACGAGGCCGGTGAGGCGATAAGGTGGGGAAACACGACCGGCGAGGGGGAAAGATGGCGGCCGAGGCCGGCGAGCGTTCGATCGTCGAATTGAAAATCAAAGAGCTGTGTGAGTGAAAAATTAACATGCAGAAAATGCCGTAAGAAGAAGGATGAAATGCAAAACCGAGACAGTGCCGATATAACTTGCGCTGACAAGAACAAAATCGCGAGAGCGACACGACGATCACTCAAAGTCGCGAGAAGCAACACGATGATTGTACCAAGTCGCTAGAGTCACGACGAGCGTGAAAGAAAAAAAAATATAGAAATACTAGCCCACCAAGAGCCTCACACAGCAAGTGTACTTAGGTTTTAGCACAAGCCACAACTGAACAAGTAAAGAAGCAAAAACATAACCAATTCTTACACAAAGGCAGAGTATAGGCGAGACGGAGCACAAGACTTATCCTGCTTGGACGACAGGCCGAAGATGAATGAGGTACAGGAAGTGTACACTGGCTCTTCCATAGGCGGAAGTGGGGCGGGCATCATAACTGTCTTATGACTGCATTTGCCACAAAACTTTTGGCCTGGCACAGCTGACTAATTGCCGTTGAATGTTATGGTCTGACATGGTATAGTATATGATGCCAAATTGTCTTTTTGTTTCATTTTCCTTGATGCTATCAGAAGTGATAGCCTGTTACTATTAAAATGGAACAGTGAAATCTCACTCACTTCAATAGCTGTTTCATTTTGCACTGAAGTTCCGGTCAGCAAAAAGCACAGGGTTTCAGCAATTTCTGTGAAGCAACAGGAAAGCGTAAGATTCAACGGCACAAGGAATCTGTCAGAAGCATCACAACCAAATCCACAGAATGAACACAGTGAATCAGACCTGGTTACCTTTTCAGTATTGATGGCATAGATTCAATATTTTGAAAGAGAAATCAGAATTTAAATACAACATGATATTTAACACTTTTTTTGCTAGGACAGGGGTGTTAACTGATGCCATTTTTAAATACCAAAAGGAAAACATTTCTTACCTATAACTTTAAGCAATCTGGTTACCTTTATATCTTCACGTTTTTTTGTGCTGCTTTTCTGTTTCTCCTTTTGAAAATGTTTCCAGCCCCTCACTTTTCTAAAGACGACTGGCATTTGAGCAAGCTCCTTAACAATGCTACTATATATATATATATATATATATATATATATATATGCAATCAACATGCAAACTTAACAAGCAAACTTTTTCCGACTTTTGGTGCTGTGGTGTATTCAGTCGATTTGGATGAAACAGATCACCTATCCCAGAGTCTTAACGACCACAGGAGTGCCACAGACTTTGCCACCAAAATGGCCTGTCCATGACATCCAAAAGTGAGGGCGCAGGCCCGCAGGGTTCCTACAGACTCCCAAGAACAAAATTCAAAGAGTTTTCAAGGAGTGTTTTTTTTATTTCAAGGCTATAATATCTGCATAAAAATTGGAAAAAGAAATGGCAGTTTGATTTTTTTCTGTGTTAGGGTTGATGGAAAAATTATTCAAAAACATTTTTTTTTGTCAAAAAAGAGACAACACAATAATTTGTTTTTTAAATATTTTTTTTTTCGTCAACCTGAACACAGAAAAATCAAACTGCCATTTCTTTTTTCAGTTTTCATCAGAGTGAGTGTGCCAGTACAACACACATTAGAACATTAATAAACCCAGACTCTGTTTTAAATGCCAAAACACTAAAATCAGCAAAAATATGTCCATCTGTAAGAGAATATACAGACTATGCATGGTGTGTAAGAGATTGGCTGGAGGAAAAAAAAAAAAAAAAAAAAAAAAGTATTAAAAAAAAATTCTACAAACATTGTCGCAGGCGCTAAATACCAAGGGAGATCATTTGTAACTTCATCAAAATTTTGAAGCTTTTCAAGGAGGTTTGGTCAACAGAACCACATTTTATTGATTTTCAAAGGTTTTCAAGGTCTTGAAATTCGCTGTCAGAATTGAAGGAGTTTCAAGGAGCGTACGAACCCTGCAGAGGTGGGACAGCCAGGACAGCAGAGCGGCACTTACTCTGCTTCAGGAGGAGGACGGCAAGGTCCGGGCAGCTGGCACACATGATGGCCAGCATGCGGACGACCATGACAAAAACACACTGCTGCTGATGACTGGAGGACTGACCATCACCTGCCCAGCCACCACACCATAGTTAACACAACTGTCAACACCACTGTATTGATGTACACAGTGAAAGGTGGGGGGCGGGGGGGGGGAGGCTCGAATGAAAGGCGAGGGAGGTGGTTTATGGAAAGATGTGAGGAGCAAGACTGGCAATGATACCAGCAAAATTCTAGAGTGGAACTGAATTGCATGTATTGTGCATGCATTTCTCCCCTAACCCTCCATCCCACCCCTTACTTCCGTCACTCAAATGCTCTCTCTCTCTCTCTCTCTCTCTCTCTCTCTCTCTCTCTCTCTCTCTCTCTCTCTCTCTCTCTCTCACACACACACACTTACATGCACATGTGAGCGCACGCGCACACACACACACACACACACAAATGCTCTCTCTCAAGCACACACACACTTACATGCAAACGTGAGCACACATGCACACACGCATGCGTGCGCACACACACACACAGAGGGTGCCTCTCCCTCTTTATTCATTACATATTCCAGTTCCATCTGAACCTTTATTCTTAACTTTTCTGTTTAATCCTTACATCATCCAGTTCCATCTGAACCTTTATTCTTAACTTTTCTGTTTAATCCTTACATCATATCAGTGAGTGTGCATTCACAAGTTACACCAGATGAATTTGTTTTCTGTCACTCGGCCAAATACATCAGCAAGTAGAAAACCAACAGCAGTAACTAAACTACAGACTGACCAGCTGTTGAATGTTGGTGAGCAGGCCATGCACAGCTATTTCTTTCAGGATGCGCTGATCTGACTGAAAGTTGTCCACCAGGCGAGAAAAGCACAGGCATACACTTTCCACACTTTTCTTATCCTGCAAGGAATCAAGACAGAAAACACAGCACATTATCAAAGCCTATCTTAAAATCTCAACGATCCATGAGATCTCTGATCAGAACCTCCTCCCTCCATCCCTCACCCCACCCACTCTATAGAAATGGGGAGTTTGTATTATACTCCCTGTTTGGCTAGTATACTTGCCATGTCAGACCATAGCATTTTACGACAGTTAGTCAGCTCTGCCAGGCCCAATTTTTTGTGGCTAATGCAGTAATAGACGTCAGGTGACGCCCACCCCACTTCCGCCATAGGAAGAAAGCAGGTGGCCACTTCCTGTTCCTCATTCAGCGAGGCCTGCATGCAAGGTAACCCCGAGAACCTTGGCGCTAGAGGGGAAGGTAGGGCAGGCATTAGAGTCTGACATGGCATGTATACTAGCCAAACAGGGAGTATAATACAAACTCCCCATTTTGGTGTCATATACTATACCATGTCAGACCATAGCAGAATTTAAAGGAATCGGAGGAGGGTCGAGTGCCCTAGTGGTTTCTGGGGTTAACCGATACAGCTGCATTAGCCGCCACAAAGGCAGCCCTGGACATGCGGATATTCCCTGAAATAAAAGTTTATAAGGGGATTTTCCAAACGCCAGTAGGCTGCCTCCAGGAGATGGCGCAGGTGGACAGAGTGCTGGAATGCTGCGCAAGTGCCAGAGCTCTGACCTCATGGGCCCGGGGAGACAGGACGGGGAGATGCTAATACGCGTGGGCATAGGCAGATCTCACGATCTAGGACAGGCACCTAGAGATAATGCCAGGCGAGATGTCTTCCTTATTACTGGGGTTGATAGAAATAAGGAGACATCTAGGGGTGGTGCGAGAGTTCCAGTAGTGTCTCAGACACTTAGAAGGGCACAGGTCCATGTCTCCACTGCTCTTCCCCCCTTCAGGATATCCGCCAGAGGGCATTTGACAAGGGTGGACGAGGAGTGCCCGGTTCCTGATTCTTAGTTAAGAAATGCGGAGAAATGTTCAAGAGACAGTGCTGACCCTGTGGGAGGCAATGACTCTGGGGTCCTGATGAGGGCATGGATCTCGCTTTGCCTTCTGGCCGAAGCCAGGGCGAGGAGAAATGTGATCTTCAGGGAAAGGAGGTCCCAAGGAGAAATCGCCTAGGGGACCAGGGCTACACAGAGCCAGTCCCCTAGAGATCTATCTGAGAAGGAAGTCATTCTCAGAAGGCAGTCATCCTCAAAGGAGGGTACGCCGAGTTGGCAATTAGAGGGGCAGGCAGCCAACCTGTAGCTCCGAAAGGAGCTAGCAGAGAGCTTAAGAGAGGAGGTTAGTGAGATAGAAGTTGCCTATCTGGAGATTCGAAGGAGTGATCATGGGAACAGAGTTGCCTGATCACAGAAGACCCATATCTCCCACCGGGAATAGTACGTCCTGCAATGGATGAGTGAGGGCGACCTGAGCAGGGTTGCCTGAGCATGTCCCGCTGAGAGTTCAACTGGAGGGGGGGGGGGGGAACGCACGCAGGTGAAGGACTGAAGTCCGGAAATCAGGACCGGGTCAGCCACCATGGGGTATGAGGATGAGCCAGGATGTTTCCAGCCTGGCCTTCCTGATCACCTTGTGGAGGATTGCGTAGGGAGGAAAGGGGTATGCTATGAGGGGAGAGAGCGTCGATTGCATACGCTGGGGATCGGGGACAGGAGAGGCATACCCTGGCGGACAATGGTTGAATCGGGTGGCAAAGAGGTCGACCATGGGCCGAACCAATGTTCCCACACCAAGGTTAGGACTAGCCTGCTGAGGGTCCATTCCATATGAAGGAGGGACCTGGACCGGCTGAGGGAGTCTGCCAGAATATTGCGGGTCCCCGGTATGTGTCTCGTGCGGGGGGCAATTCCCCATGCGTGACCCTAGCGAGGAGAGCCTCTGTCCGGAGGGAGAGGCTGATGGAGCCAGCCAGCCAGCCCCCCCCCCCCCCCCTTTGTTGACACACAGCAAGTCACCAAAGGATTGTCCTTGAACCGGAGAACAAGTCGGTGTGAGACCTAGGGTTGGAAGCGGAGGAGGGCAAGCCTGACCGTTGCCAATTCCAGGACGTTGAAGTGGAGATGGCAGTCTGTGCGTCCCACACTCCCGAGGCCTGACTGTTGTCCAAGTGGGCGCCCCTGCCCAAGTTGGAGGAGTCTGTATAGAGTTCAGGGCTGGGTTGGCAGGAGATGGGAACCCCGGGGTTAGAGAGGAGGGGTTTAGCCACTCAACATAGCCCATTGGGACCAAGGCCTGAGGGGGATGGTTTGGTCCCAGCAGTCGTAGGTCTGCCACCAACAACGATGGAGCTCCCTATGGGGTTGGCGCTTGGGAGCCCAGCCCAGATGAAGGAGGGATGGGAGGGACTCCATCATCCCCAGGAGGGAGGTAAGGGTTCTGGCCGGGTTGAGTTCGCACTTGATGGGGTTGGTAAGAACCCTAGTGTGGAACAGAGGCGCAGAAGAAGGTTAGTGGGGGATAGTACAGGGCCGGGAGGGAGCCAGGATGAGCCAGTCATCCAGGTACACCAGGAGGCAAATGTCGTCCTGTCTGGCCAGGGAGGGCCTCTCCTTGACCACCTTCATGGAGAGAATGAAGAGGAAGGGTGCCAGGGAGAGGCCGAAGGGAAGCGCCTTGACCGAGAGCACCCGATCCTGCCAGACGAACCGTAGGTATCGTCTGCGGGATGGGTGTATAGGAATCTGAACGTAGCGTCCTTCAGATCTATAGAGGCCGCCCAATCCTGGTGGTGGGTCAGAGGGACCTCTGTACCGTCGGGGGTCTGGGCGGCACAGATCCGAGTGAAGCGATGCCTGTGGCCAAGCCCAGGAGTTATGGCCAGTTGGGGGGGTCCCACCAAAGACTGGCCATATGACCTCCACCAGAGTGTTGAGGGAAGAGAGGTCGAGGATGGCCTCCCTCCTCCTGAAGGTTTGGGGACCACCAGGAGGTGGGTGTAACACCCTGGGTAGGAAGATCTCCAAGATAACCCATGTTTGGGAGTTCTTCGACTTCCTGGCAAAGTGCCTCCGCTCGTCCCAGGGAGGGTTCGCAGGGGGAGGGGGTGGGAGTGGGGCATCCGTGGACCCCAAGGCATGCGGACACACACACACACACACACACACACACACACCCCCCCGTAAAGCTGCTATTATACATGGGCTGAGCCCATGCGCCTCCAGCGAGGGTCTGCCTGTGTCCGTTCTCCGAACCAAAAATTCTGCTGGGAGAGTTTCAGGTTCGGCCTATAGGGGGTATTAGGGCACTTGGGGTAAATGACAGCAGGCGAATAGTCGCTGGATAGAGATCAGCCTGAGACAGGACAGCATCTCTATGGGGCAGTAGCAGTTGAAGTGGCTCCTGGCTGCGCTGTCCGCCGCAGCCGAAGGTGATGTAACATCTGATGATCAGGGAACGCATCAGGGGGTCGCCAAACAAGCGAGATTCTGTCTCCTGGTGTGTCTCAGAAGGGTGCGTCTGAGGACACTGAGACAGAGAGCCGTCCTCCTCCAGCCAGAGCTCCGCCACTGGCTGTCGAGGAGACATGACCAGCAGTGGTGTGCAGGATCCCCAATCTGGCTGTACGGTCCCACTCCACCAGGTTCTAGACAGAGATCATGGCGGAGGTAGGGGCCAGGTGGGGATGAGCAGGCAGTCTGCGGGGTGAATGGTAACTTCCCTGGTCACCGGAGAGACAGAGAACAGGGAGATGTGGGCCAGCCGTGGGTCCTTGAGGACAGAGCCTACCGGGACCTGACGGGGCCAAGAGGAATTCAACCCCTGGCGGAAGGACGGCCTGTGCACCCCTGGCTAGGGTTGCCGGACTCTCCCAAATGGGGGAAGTGTCTGAGGAGCGACGAATCTATAGCGAGGTTGCAGGCTGGGGGGCGCCAGGCAGGCCTAGCGAAAAGGGATCTTGTAAGAAGGTGGGAGCTACCTCACGACAAGTCCTGGGCACCCACCGCTCAAGGATGGACACATCACCAGATGAGGGGAGGACTAGTGTACCTCAGACTCTGGGAATCGGGTTCTTGGAGAGGTTGCACAGAACCTTCTGCAGGGGGCAACAGCCAGGATGCGTTGGGGTCCCGCCCTAGCTGGGCTGTGTGGGGAATGCGAGGGGCGGGTCCCTTGTGGCTCCATAATCGGCGGCAGACTTGGGGGAAAGCCGATCAGACAGCGCCCGAGAGGGAGAGAGACCGAGGTCGATCCAACTGAGGAGGCTGGATGCCACATACGACCATGGAGCTGGTCAAGTAAGCCACTGGTCCCTCTCGGGGGCATAGAGCCACCAGTCCCCGAGGAAGACAGCGGGCTGTGGCGGCCCTAGGGCAGGGTTTCCTCAGGGGCCAGAGTAACCTGAGACATGGAAGGGCGGGGGGGTATCAAGAGAATGTGGTCTCTCGTACCCGCCCAGCGAGTGCACTGCCTCCTGCACCTCCCCGGTGTGATCCGTGCCCGCCCCCCTGTGAAACAGGAAGGACAGTGGGTGGCATGGTAACGGGAGCGGAATAAGTCTGCTCCCCAACGTCCTGTACCCCTAGGGGAAAATGCAACAGTCGATCAGGGTGGGTCGACGGTCGGGAGTCTGGGTGACAGATCGACCGAGTCGATGCCTGCGGCCGAGACCGGAGTTATGGTCAGTGGGGGGGGTACCACCAAAGACCAGCCATAACTCCCCTCAGGAGTGTTGACGCTCCTCGTGCCCGAGTGGTGGCTGCACTCGAGCACGGTGCATGAGTCATGAGTCCGCGTGGCAATTTTGGGCGGAAACAACTGACCTGCGGCTCATCAAGGCGAGTGACGGGTGGTGATTCCAGCCCTGACCCGTCACCCGTGCTGGTCCATGTCTTGGCAAGGTTCCCCAGGGGCCGAGGGTCGCGTGATGCAGCATGATAAGAGAAAAGTCTCACTGTGCGTCGGAAGGGTAGAAGGCAAGCTGGCCAAAAAAAAGACGGGGGAGAGGGAGAAATTTGATGAGAAGTTTTAACTTAGCTTTGCCCTTTTAGGGGAGCCTTGACCTTAGATTTTTGGGCAGGACAAAAGAAAGGCCTTTAATAATGGTGGCCGCTTGCCTTGTAGCCTTCGGATGCAGCAATCGTGCGTCCGCTGGTCGGGTAGAGGAGGAATGGTCACGCATCCCCTCCACGGAATAGTCTTTTTTCCTTCTACCCTGGCCATACGTTCTTCCGTAGCAACAACGGATTGCTCTGAATTGGAATCGACACGCGGGCTCTCCGGGAATGTGAGCGACCTCTGGACGTGTGAAGTCGCTCGACCCGTCAGTGTCCTTCACCATGTTGGGCAACGGTGGCAGAGCAAACCCGGAGCACACAACCACAAAGAGGAGACAAGTCAGTCGATCGAGAGAATAACAATCAACCCTCTTCAGTATGCTCTTATCTGAGCTTAGTTACACCGAAAACCATCGGCAAGATAGGTAACTCCGTAATTTGAACATAGTTACCCAATTAAAAAAATGATTTAAAAGAGAGGAAAGGAAAGAATGAAATGAAAATAATTTTTAAAATTCCTACGAATATGTTGCTATATCGTAAGTTTGAAGAATGTCACATGAGCCATTTACTCGGGGGAAAAAAAAATCTTCTTCTTCAGAACTTTCTTCCGAATCGTTGTCCATCATACCTGGAACCTCATCCCAGTTGAAATCTAGGTCACTCTAAGCTTCATTACCCAGCACTTTCACTAAGTCTTATGCCGTAAATCCTACAAATCACAGTATCTCCATCACTAAATCTCATAATAAAACTGCAGAAATCAAGGTTAGCCATGGTGAAAAACAGCATTTCGACCTCAAAACTTAAAAAATTCGTAACTCGAGAACCACGGCACGCATCGACTCGCGGTTTTAGCAAACGGAAGTAAATGGCTACAGGAAGAAGGAAGTCACGTTCTCGCGAGACCACCTTTTCTACGAGAAACATGGCGGCGCCCATTGTTGCCACGTGTTTTACCGTGCGCTGGCAGGCGCTCAGCCTTTTGGCTGTGTGATTTCCGGTTGGGCGCTAGCGGGCGCCCGCTTGTCAAGAGAGTTAAAACTCTATCGACATGGGACAGCACTGATATAATTAGCCGAGCGAGAAAGTCACTTGTGTGCCGTGCAGGGGAATCGAGAAATCGACAGAAGACTTAATCTACCCGTACACAGTACTGATACTGAGAAAGGCTGAGTCACGCTAGATCGAAATCTCGATCAGCGTGTAATAGTACGATAAACTTTTGCACAGTAACGATACTGAGAAAGGCTGAGTCACGCTAGATCAAAATCTCGATCAGCGTGTATTAGTACGATAAATTTTGTACACTGATCTCGATCAGAGTGTACTAGTATGATAAACTTCGTACACTAAGCCCAGTATGAGTATGATAAGCCTCGCTCGTAAAGAGAAGGCGGTAGATCAAGGGATAGACGGAACTCGACTGACCTAATGGGAGAAAGGAATGATACGATCGAGCCAAGCAACCATCGAAAGGTAGGCTGGGTTCCCACTTCCTCACAGGAAAAAAATTCAACGGTTTTCCAAGGGTTTCTAAAGGGGATATTTTAATTTTTAAGGGGAAAATTTAGCCGTACAAAAAAAAAAAAAAAGTGAATAATTACCTTACACATGTAATCCGGCCATGATGATAAGGTGATTACACTTCTGTAGTCTTTTCCACGCTCAATATCATAAACAAAAAGTAAAAAATAAAGTTTTTATACAGAAATTGAGAAATCAGAAAAAGAAAACTTTCAATCTGCTTTCTGGACCAGTGTCTGACGTACATGTCCAGCTGCTTCTGTTTCAAGTCCTTATTCAATGATTCGTCAAAAAGCATGACATATTCATTAATTCTCTACCGGCAGCTGCAGCTGAGGCCCCCTCTCTGGCACATTTCGAGAGGGAGCTCAGCAAACTTTACTTTTTAAATGCAGCCACTGTATGTGTTGTCGTGTGGAAGTGTGTGTGAATGGTTGGTGGGCCTGGACTAGCCTACTGCTTGTTCTGGGGCAGGATAGGGAGCGGGGTAACCCCTCTTGAAAAGGTGAACGTGGGTAGCCTTCCTGCAGCTCCACACTTAGTTTTTTTTTGTTTTTTGTTTTTTTTTTAAATGTAGGCTAGCTGGTAGGTAAGTTAGGGGGGGAGAGGTGTGGTGTGAATGCTGTCTTTTAAACAAGAACTAGGATTTTTTTTTTTTTTTTAAAACAAATGCGCACACCTGTGTCACTTAAAGTCCATGGAGACGACGTCACGATTGATTTGATTTGAAGATTCGGTCTGTGATTTCACTCTTTTTTCAGTTCTGACAGAAAAAGGAGCAATGCTAAAAGTTGCAAGATATCAACTTTTGGTTTCCCCACACCAATAGTTCATCGCAATCGAGGAACATGGAAACATTGCTGCAACCAGTTTCACGTTGTCTTCAACAGATCGCAAACTGTGATGATGTTGATGGCATGAATCGTCCACAACACTTCAGCTTTCAACACATCTGTCCCGCTTGCTGTTATTAGGGATTGGCTGACAATTCTTATTGAGGAAAGGGTCTGACCAAATGTTGATAAATTTGATGATTGCCGAACGAAGTCCACAAGACTAACGACCGGCATACTCGCTTTTTCCAATTCCAGGTATTTTTTCCCCTGTCCGTGACTTGCAACCACCGATTCACCCATTGCCCCGAACATCAACGGTCTTTTTGCACACTTTACAGAAAAACGCATGTTTGTTAACTCTGCATTCAGTGATCCAGCTTCGATATCTTCCTTCTGTAACCACAATGGATCAATGCGCAATTTCCCTTAGGCATGATGACAGACACAACAGTATTGGACTTCACCGAAGATGAGGGAGCATGGTTCTCTTTGTCAGAAGTCGAACTGCGCATGCGCAAACAATAACCGACTTTTGAAATAACCGACTTTTGAATTGCTTCCCTTTCCTTGAAAGCAGACGCCATGCAAAACAATTCGAAAGGCGAAAAATTGATGTCCAAAGTCTCGTTCATGTTTTGTTCTCCGATTCGTCTTCAAATGTTACGGTCATTTTTCATCCGAAAACGATTTTTAAGGGGATTTCAAGGGATGGTAGGGATATCTGCAGTTTTCAAGGGTTTTCAAGGGCCTTTTTGACCCAGTTGAAATTTAAAGGGTTTTCAAGGGTCTTCAAGGGGCGGCGTACGATCCTGGGTACGGGACAGTACGAGAGAGTCCTGTGAGCACCGATACCAAGCACTGATACCAAGAAGTGCTGAGTAATGCTGCGTGATCGCAATTTCGATCAACAAGTACTCCCGATCAGCGTGTACTAGTACGATAAACTTCGTACACAGATAAACCCCATGCGAACTAGTACTGTAAAAATTTTATGCTACACCCAGTGAGAGAATACAATAAACTTCGTACCCAAACCAAGTAGGAGGCGATATGGTGGAAAACACGACCGGCGAGAAAAATGGCAGCTGCGGACCGGCAAGTGTTCAATCGTCAAACAGAATTACTGACGCGCGTGGAGAAATAAACAACATGCCAAAAGGCAGTCAAGGTGTCGGATGTGTTACCAAAAAGGCAACAAAGTACACTGAAACAGAGCCAATGGAAACGGCACAGAAAACAAACTCGCGAGGGACAAAACCGCAAAAGCAATACGACGATCAAACGAAGTCACGAGGATCACGACGAGCGTGAATATTATTAAAATGCTAGCCCCTCAAGAGCCTCACATGTCAAGTGTACTAAGGGTTTAGCGCAAGCCACAAGTGTACAAGTAAAGAAGCAAAACACAAGCAATCTTTACACAAAGGCAGAAGTATAGGCGAGACAGAGCACAAGACTTATCTTGCTTGGGCGACAGGCCAAAGGTGAATGAGGAACAGGATGCGGCCACCGGCTTTCTTCCTATGGCGGAAGTGGGGTGGGCGTCACGTGACTGTCTATTACTGCATTAACCACAAAAAAATTCGGCCCTGGCAGAGCTGACTAACTGCCATAGAATGCTATGGTCTGACATGGTATAGTATATGACGCCAAACATGTTGATTCAGTATTTTTAAAAAATTGTAATATATGCAGTAATAAAATGGAAAATCAGAAAACTGCAATCTCCATCTCACTACACACGCGTACATGCGCATGTGCATACGAATGTGTATACACACTCACACGCACACGCATGCGCACACACACACACACAGAGAAACACCCATCCCCATGCCATCACTGACAGAGTGTGTGAGTCGTCCACTGAGGACAGGCAGGCAGTCCCTCATGGCCTGGTAGTCCTCTAGGGTCATGTTCTGCACGCAGTTAGCCGTCACCATCAGGGCGTTGCGCTGGGCTCCCACGCTGAAGAAGTCCAGGAACATCAGGCAGGCCTGGATCCCTTTCTGCCCACCCCAATTCCACTTCATCATCAGCCATCAAAACCTCACAGACCCATCATCAGTCATCAAAACCTCACAGACCCATTATCACAGTCATCAAAACCTCACAGACCCATCATCAGTCATCAAAACCTCATAGACTCATTATCACTCATCAAAGCCTCACAGACTCATCATCACTCATCACTTCAGTCAGGAGCGTTCAGACTGGCTAGGCTACTGTTCACACTGAGCAGGAGTAAGGCACTGTTTGAAATGGCAACTTTGAGAAAAAAAATGATGATCTTGGGTTACACAGACCATCAAACAGGCTTGTGGTCTTTCTCAAAACACTGTTTCCAAAATCATGTCAAAATCTTTTATGACAATGGTGAATATGCAGAAGCAAACAAATCAGAACTGCTTATCCATATCTTGCCTCTCTCTCTCCCTCCCTCCATACTGATAATATGAATGACAATGTGTCACCCCTCTCTTCTCTCCTTCTGTATCTCCTGTCTCCCTTTTTCAGCAAAAGAGAGCTTCATAAAGGCACTCTCATTCTAACAGTCTTGAACTTTGTAACACTGCCTGTTATCTGACATCTTATACATGCAAACAAGTCTAAAGGAGTACTCATCTTCAGACTCGTGAAAGCTATGAACTTGGCCCACACAACTCTACCAGTGTATGCAGAGTCAAGCACAGAGCGTGAGCACTTTATAACAAAATCACAGAAGGATGACCAACTCATGCATCTTCTCATATAATCCAGAATACTTTCCTCCTGTTCACCAATTCTGCGGACACACACATACATTGCTTCATGGCCTGTATCTGGACACACACATGCATCGCTTCATGGCCTGTATCTGGAAACACACATACATCGCTTCATGGCCTATATCTGGACACACATACATATACATCGCTTCATGGCCTATATCTGGACACACATATACATCGCTTCATGGCCTATATCTGGACACACACATGCATCGCTTCATGGCCTATATCTGGACACACACATGCATCGCTTCGCTTCATGGCCTGTATCTGGACACACACATGCATCACTTCATGGCCTATATCTGGACACACACATGAATCGCTTCATGGCCTATATCTGGACACACACATGCATCGCGTCAGGGCCTATATCTGGACACACACATGCATCGCTTCATGGCCTATATCTGGACACACACACGCATGGCTTCATGGCCTGTATCTATCACAGAGTCAGTCAGTCAGTGAATACTTGCCGACTGCAAAATCTGCTTGCTATGTCGTCTAGACAACATCTCCAGCGCTGTCAGCGCCTGCTCCGCCACATCCATGCATTCAATCTTTTCCAGCTGTGTAAAACAAAATGAACATTGTCAGCAATACGGACTGCTCTATCAACATTAGAACAATCATCACAAGAGATAAAAATATCAGTCAAACATTTCTCACAATAAACATTATTACATAATAAAAGCAATGAAAAATGGAAACATTAAGAAACTGATTCAAAAAGTGTTGCTACTTTTCAATAAAAAAGTGACATCCTGTTGCTAGCACTTTGTTCAAATAAGGCCCAAGATTCCATTATCTGCACAAAGAACAGTAATGCTGCCTGGAAGCAAGTAAAGCAGCAAAAGAAATGCCAACAGTGTTGTCATTATCCTCTTCCCTTCATGTCTCCTCTCCCTCTCTCTCTGTCCAAGAAACAAGGCCATCTTCACCCTCACACACACACACAGCTCCCCCTCCCCTCCTCCCAAGTCACCAATCTGTGCTACTGTATGACACCTCTTTCATGACCAATAGACCAGACCATCAGGAGCTACTCCAGGTGTGAAAATGACACTCATATTCATGACAACAACTGGACAAGACAAACCAGAGCAACTGTAGAGTGTGCAAATAGTCAGTCTACAGTTCCCAAACAACTCATCATAGCTTGTCCTCACTGTACACCCTGCCATGTCATCACCTCGCCATGTTCTACCTTGTTATCACCTTGCCATGTCCTACTGTGTCATCACTAGACACCCTGCCATGTCCTATCTTGTCATCACTGTACACCCTGCCATGTCCTATCTTGTCATCACTGTACACCCTGCCATGTACTACCTTGTCATTGTACATCCTGCCATGACCTACCTTGTCATCACTGTACACCCTGCCATGTCCTACCTTGTCATCACTGTACACCCTGCCATGTCCTGCCTTGTCATCACTGTACACCCTGCCATGTACTACCTTGTCATCACTGTACACCCTGCCATGTCCTACCTTGTCACCACTGTACACCCTGCTATGTCCTACCTTGTCATCACTGTACACCCTGCCATGTCCTACCTTGTTGTCACTGTACACCCTGCCATGTCCTACCTTGTCATCACTGTACACCCTGCCATGTCATAACTTGTCATCACTATACACCCTTCCATGTCAGGGTTCCCACTTTTTCACAAGAAAAAAAATTCCAGGGTTTTTCAAGGGTTTCTAAAGGGGATATTTTGATTTTTAAGGGGAAAATTTAGCCATACAATTGAAAAAAAAGAGTGAATAATAACCTTACACATGTAATCCAGACATGATGATAAGGTGATTACACTTCTGTAGTCTTTTCCCACGCTCATATCATATACATACAAAAAATTTAAAATGAAGTCTTTTACAGAAATTGAGAAATCAGAAAAAGAAAACTTTCAATCTGCTTTCCAGACCAGTATCTGACATGAATTTCCAGCTGCTTCTGTTTCAAGTCCTTATTCAATGATTCATCAAAAAGCATAACATATTCATTAATTCTCTACCGGCAGCTGCAGCTGAGGCCTCCTCTCTAGCACATTTCAGGAGGGAGCTCAGCAAACTTTACTTTAAAATACAGCCACTGAATGTGCTGTTGTGTGGAAGTGTGTGTGAATGGTTGGTGGGCCTGGACTAACCTAATGCTCGTTCTGGGCAGGATAGGGAGCACGGTAATCCTTTTGAAAAAAGGCGAATGTGGGTAGCCTTCCTGTAGCTCCACATTAACTGGGGTTTTTTTGGTTTTTTTTTCCCATTTCAAAAATGGAGTGACTGATGGCGGAGAATGAAGCAAAATGTAGAAAGAGAGGGGGTTAGTTACCGCCAAGGACACTGACAAAGCACAGGACAAGACACAATGAAATTCGACCTCTTGGGTCTTCTTCAGGAAAATAAAAAAAAAAAAAACACAAAAAAAACCATCACATTTAACATTTAGGACAGTACAAACAAAGAACGAAGAGTGACTTATCTGTCCATGTGGTAGGAAGAATGGCCGCCAGACGGAAACGACAGAGGGGATTATGGGAGAGGAAAAGGGGGGGGGGGGGGGGGGGGGGTGTGTGTGTGTGTGTGTGTGTGTGAGGGGGGGAGTGAAACGATGGGGTTGTGTAGCTGGTTTTAGTGGGGTGGTGTGATATATATTTGTGATGGTTGTGGTTAAGGTGGATTGATAATAATGCTAAGTAAGGGGGGTGGGGGGGGGGTGGGGGAATTTTTTATATTATATATCATTTTTTTTATATAATTATATATATATATAGAAGGGATAGTAATGATAATGATAGTGGTAGTAATTATAATAACTAGATGAATAAAATGAAAGTAACTGTAATAACAAAAAAATTAAGTGAATAAAATAGATAAATGATTTTTTTGTTTTGTTTTGTTTGTGTGTGTGTGTGTGTGTGTGTGTGTGTGCGCGCGTGTGTGTGTGTAGGCTAGCTGGTAGTAAGTTGCGGGGGGAGGGGTGTGGTATGAATGCTGTCTTTTTGAACAAGAAAGTATGATTTTTTTTTTCTTTTCTTTTTAAACAAATGCGCACTTAAATGAGTCACTTAAGTCTATGGAGACGACGTGACGACTGACTTGAAGATTCAGTCTGTGATTTCACTCTTTAACCCTCTTGTCAATCGGACGCCCGCTAGCGCCCAACCAGAAATCACACAGCCAAAACGCTGAGCGCCTGCCAGCGCCCGGTAAAACACGTGGGGCTCATGTGACATTCTTCAAACTTACGATATAGCAACATATATATTCGTAGGAATTTTAAAAATTATTTTCATTTCATTCTTTCCCTTTCCTCTCTTTTAAATTTTTTTTTTAATTGAGTAACCATGTTCAAATTACGGAGTTACCTATCTTGCCGATGGTTTTCGGTGTTACTAAGCTCGGATAAGTGCATACTGATTCGCCCATTGTCCGAACATCAACGCAGACCTGTTTACCTTGAAATTTGACTTGGAGTATTCCAAATCCAAAAAAACAAGAATATTTTCTACAAAACAGGAGTACTCCAATGAAAAAGTTTAAACTGCGCTCATGGTTGTTCGGTACATTTATCCAGAAATTCCTGTTCTCCTTTTTTCGCTTTTCGGGCCGTCATCTTTGGAAGAGGAACGTTTAGACATTTTCATGGAATAGAAGAACTCGAATGCTTTGTTTCATCGCCAAAGCTAAGACAGGGTTCCCACTTCCTCACTGGAAAAAAATTCAACGTTTTTTTCAAGGGTTTCTTTAAGGGGATATTTTAATTTTTAAGGGGAAAATTTAGCCATACAATTGAGAAAAAAAAAGAGTGAATATAATAACCTTACACATGTAATCCAGCCATGATGGTAAGGTGATTACACTTCTGTAGTCTTTTCCACGCTCAATATCATATACAAAAAATTTAAAAAATGAAGTCTTTATACAGAAACTGAGAAATCAGAAAAAGAAAACTTTCAATCTGCTTTCCGGACCAGTATCTGACATGGATGTCCAGCTGTTTCTGTTTCAAGTCCTCATTCAATAATTCATCAAAAAGCATGACATATTCATTAATTCTCTACCGGCAGCTGCAGCAGAGGCCCCCCTCTCTGGCACATTTCAGGAGGGAGCTCAGCAAACTTACTTTTAAAATACAGCCACTGCATGCGTTGTCATGTGGAAGTGTGTGTGTGAATGGTTGTTGGCAGGCTGGACTAGCCTAATGCTTGTTCTGGGGCAGGATAGGGGGCGGGGTAACCCCTCTTGAAACGGCAAAGCACAGGACAAGACGCAATGCATTTCGACCTCTTGGGTCTTCTTCAGGCAAAAAAAACCCCAAACAAAACAAAAAAAAACACACAAAAAGAACATTTAGGACAGTACAAACAAAGAACGAAGAGTGACTTATCTGTCCATGAGGTAGCATTTAGGACAGTACAAAGAAAGAACGAAGAGTGACTTATCTGTCCATGAGGTAGGAAGAATGGCTGCCAGAGGGAAACGACAGAGGGGATTATGGTAGAGGAAAAGAGGGGGGGAGGTGCGTGGGGAAGGGGGGGGGGGAGTGAAACGATGGGGTTGTGTAGCTTATTTAGTGGGGGGTCGTGTGATATATTGTGTTGGTTATGGTTAAGGTGGATTGATAATAATGCTAAGTAGGGGGGGGGGGGGGGGATTATATATATATAATTATATATATATATATATATCTTAATACACACACACACACACACACATATATATATATATATATATAGAAGGGATAGTAATGATAATAAGATAATGGTAATGATTATAATAAATAACTAGATGAATAAAATGAAAGTAACTGTAAAAAAAAAATTTAAAGAAATAAGTGAACAAAACAGATAAATGATTTTTTTTTTGTTTGTGTGTGTGTGTGTGTGTGTGTGTGTGTGTGTGTGTGTAGGCTAGCTGGTAGGTAAGTTAAGGGGTGAGGGGATGTGGTATGAATGCTGTCTTTTAAACAAAAAAGTAGGGATTTTTTTTCTTGTCTTTTCTTTTAACAAATGCGCACACACGAGTCACTTAAAGTCTATGGAGACGACGTGATAACTGATTTGAAGATTCAGTCTGTGATTTCACTCTTTTTTCAGTTCTGACAGAAAAAAAGGAGCAATGCCAAAAGTTGCAAGATACCTACTTTTGGTTTCCCTACACCGATTATTCATCGCAGTCGAGGAATATGGAAACATTGCTGCAGCTTCGCGTTGTCTTCAGCAGATCGGAAACTGTGATGATTGTTGATGGCATGAATCGTCCACAACACTTCAGCTTTCAATCCATCTGTCCCACTTGCTGTTATTGTGGATTGGCTGACGATTCTTACTGAGGAAAGGGTCTGACCCGATGTTGATGAATTTGATGATTGCCGAACGAAAGTCCGTAAGACTAACGACCGGCCTACTCGCTTTTTCCAATTCCACGTATTTTTTCCTCTTTCCGTGATTTGCAACCGCCGATTCGCCCATTGTCCGAACATCAACGGTCTTTTTGCACACTTTACAGAAAAACGCATGTTTGTTGTCTCTGCATTCAGTGATCCAGCTTCGATATTCTTCCTTCTGTAGCCACAACGGATCAAATGCATAATTTCCCTTAGG